>QGOA01001723.1:0-15031 GCA_003313075.1 Termitomyces sp. MG16
ATTATATTATAATAATTATAATATAATATCTACTACAGTAAGTAAAGCTATGTGGCCAACACCACATAGTGGACTACGCTACAGCCTTTGACAATTTCATGAAGTTGGCAGTGGATGAGTTCTGATTAAACTTCTCGTGCCTCTAGTTAGCTCTGCAAATAGAAATTGCAGCAATGGACAGCAGGAAAATCTCTGCAGTGGACATTTTGGGTTCAATAGTCATAGGAGATGTAGCTTGGGCACTGAATTATGCTATCGTCTGACAATAATAAGATTACTTCTGAATCAGAAAGAACAATACAAGCAATATGTCTTGGAGGGCAACTTTGAATGGGGTAGTCCAATGCAACCAGCATTGACAACAAAGAAAATGGCAAACAAAAGGGTTTCCAATGAGCAGTGGTACTATGTTGAGTAGCCTGCTCAGAAGTAGCTCATAACCTGTTGGAATCTCAACTAAACAACACAGATACAAATAGATGTGGCTGATATCTAGACAATAATACATGTAAGTATATATCTAGATACGTTGTCAGTGTGGTGTGTATGATAAGTATGTAGTAACGCATCCTCAGCAACGTGTATACGTGACTGAGAATGCTCTATGTAAGAGTCCATTAATATATAGTCTTGACACAAAGCAATGGGTGGCCCTCCCTGGCCCTGGCATTGTGGTCATGGCACTCTACTACAATGTCACATTCTGGCCACTCCAACATCACATTGCAGCCACTTCAACACACCTTAATTGCATTTGCTTTGCATCTCTCTCAGACACCAAGTCTTTCAATTTCATTGACCTATCTCATTCTGCAATTCTCTACTGGCAAAGCCAGAGAGGATGTTTGTGGTCTTTTGAAATTTTTTTGATGGTGCTTTTCATGATTAGAAATCTTATTATATAAATCAGTATGTCTTTTTTTGCAAAAAAAGTTATTTAGTTTAGTGATCCTATATAAGCTTTGTAGACTGTAATATAATGATGTGCTTCTTGCAGGGGCTTGCTATTGGCCATGTATATGCCCATTCAACCTCATGGCTACACACTAGTATTAGTCCAGAAAGAAATGAGGAGGAACTATCAGAAAATATGCTGATTGATCAAGATATAGCTTTTGATTTGGATATCAGTTCCTAGAATACTTATCAACTTGAAGTAATTTGAATCTCAAAGTTGATAGTGATGAGGAAGAGTTTGAGAATGACCAAGAGGATGAGTGAAAGTCTGAAGGCTCAGCAGATGTGATGACAGACAAAGACAAAGACAAATGACCATGGGCCCTATTTTATAAAAACTAACTGAGTCTTGCATTGTTACAAATACTATATCCTTCAAATCCACTTGGTTTCCTATCCACTGATGTGTCAGCTATTCTTCCTTTTTTATAAGAACATTATAGGCAAATATCACTAAACTCAAACTTGTGATCACATGCTTCATTATCTTACTTTCTGCACACACTGAATCTGTGATGTTGCAATCAATCAAGGCTTGATTTTGCTGACATTCTTTCCTTGCCAGATGCACTAGATGTTCACTCAACCTATAGAGCCAGTGGCCTCTGCCAAAGAGACAGATTCTATTGAGTAATTGCAAGTTTTTTTGTCTCTTGCCTAGTACAGGTACAAGAGGACACAATATTGAGTTGCAGACAAGAGTCATCATCATAAAGATCATATCTTGAAGCAGGGACTGTACCTCAGAGAGAGCAAAAATGATCATCCTGCCAACTTTACTGTCAAGACATTATGATAATCAGAAATCTCCATTATATGTACAGATACTCAGTGCTTCCAATATTCTTCCAGCCCTTATGCAAGCCTTTGGAAATAGCACTCTAGCTCAAGCACATCAAACAGCAAGAAAGCTGCTTGACTATGATGTAGAATTTCTGGACACTGAAAGCAGTGGAGCATCATCCAATACATCCTTCTTTGCCTCTTCTTGGCTTGGTCATCATCCAAATGCTGAGAGATCTCTCATTCTATCTGCAGATGTATGTGAGTAATTTGTAGAATTGTCATAAACTTATAATTTTTTTTGATTCCTTGGTTGTCTTCTGTGGAGAGAGAGCTCTGAATACCAGAGCTCAGATACTCCTCAAAAGATTCAACATATTGCCACCATCCAATGAATACCCATTGTCACTTGATAGGTCTTTTATCCTGCAGAATAGAGATATGTCAACAAATAATTGAATTATTAGATCATGGAAATGCTTTTCCTAATACTGAATTTGACAGTCTACCTTATGACATGCCATTATTACAAACAATATTTAATGCACCACAGCTTATCATAGAGCAACAATGAGCTATGCGCAAAGCCAAATCTTCTTCTTCAGACTCTACTCCAAATCAGATGCATTTTCTTGTGATCATCACTGCTGCTGTTCCTCTATCTCTCATTGATTTGTTTGTGACAACTTCAGGTTACTACCACCACATCATCAACATGATGATTTCTAGTCTTCCCCTGCCTAAGCAGAGGCATTTATGACTTTCATTCTCTCAAACCAAGATACAGACAATATAATGTGATGTCTACTTCACCCCAAGACTCTCAGCACTAGCCTTCTATCTTGTCCTCTCTCTTCTTCTCTGCCTCCTTATATGCCCTCTCATGGTGCTTCTTCCTCTAAGTACAATGACAGGAATGTCTTGTTGTACTACAACACTTCTTCATAAGATATTCACCATTCAAGTGGCTACCATGTGTGGCTGAGCCATTGTTTAGAGTGCTCCCAGGATGCTCTCTTCTCCAGACATAGGATACATAGTGGCACACCAGCAAGTAATGATGTGCACAAAGCAGGCAATAGCACTGCAGGCAACAGGTAGGAGCAGGGTTTAACATATGGAGGTGCAGCAAGTGTATATTGTTCATGATGGAGATGGGGATTAACATGATGGGTGAGGTGAGGGCTTATCTCTACCTCCTTGTCTTGAGCTTAGAAAGAGCACCACTTCTAGGCCATCCTATCCCAATACTGATTAAGCAGCATGCACCACTCCCTTCATTTAGTGTTACTTCAAGGCTGCTGTTGAACTGTGAGTGAACATTTTTGAATGGTGTTCCAGACTTAGGTCATGTTCATTGTTTGCTGCACTAGCAACAGCATATGTCCAAAGGCACATAACACATCTTTTTATTCTCAATTTACTACTACATGGAGTACTACAGTGAAATCTGCTTGTGGCACCTTCACACATCCTTCCACTACCCCTCTGGAATCAAAATGTGTGCTATGGCTCAGCAGGGGCTTTGCCAGGTGATGGAGAGATGCCCAGACATGCTGGATCATATCAGACTTACTCATCTTGTTTTTTTTATATGTTTTCACCTCTTATTTTACTTGTTCCTTGATTTTGAGTCAGGAGCTATACACATCATGACAAAAGCAACCATCCCATAATGAAAGCTTTTGATGAATGAGGGATTCTTGTTGCCACATTCCATACTTACAAAAACCAATAGCTTGACAAAGTTTGGACTTACTCAAATGCTTTGAAAGAGGTCAAGTAGAATGCAAAGCTCATTGTTGTCAAACATTAGTATGCTACAACCCTAACAAAGCTTGATTTTACTTCAAGTGGAAAGGACTGTGTATGTCAATATTTTTGACTTTTGAACTTACTCAATCTTCTGCACAGTGCAGCAATGTAATAATACTTTGTCAAGTAGATCTGGGCATAGTAAAAACCAATTTTTTTTATGCTCAACTAGAGGTATGTTCCTTTTCTACCTGTCAAAAACCTCATATTAAATATTCAATTTCTAGTTCTTTCTATTGTAGTTAGTAGAATATCTATATCTATCCAGTCTATATCTGTAGCTGGGCATCAAGACTAAATACACATCTAAGCTGCTTGCTTTTTCATGTATGACTGTAGCTTAGCAGCCTCCATCATTGGCAATTCTTATGAGGAATATTAAATGGTACATTGTCTTTGCTCTATTGCCAGTAAAGCTTTTATTGAATAAATATTGTAGTACTTGGTTGCAAGTAGTACTGATAGTTGGGGGGGCCCTTAACCTTTAACCACCATGTGCCCACTAATACTGGACGCAGCAGCCGCACCTAACACACCGGTTGCAAAAGTGTACGAGCACTCTAACAGAGTAGAGCCTGACATGCTCTCAAGCGCCCCCCCACCCAAAAACAAAAATTAACTGGAGTCGTCGTACCCAGGCTGTAAGGGCGACCTCTAGAGGCTGTGGCTCAGTCACACAGCTGGCAGAGGGAGATCCAAAGTGTATTAGAATATATACTGACAATATCAAGGTAGCTACTCACCTGGCAGAGGGAGATCCAAAGAGAACAAGTCTAGGGATTCCCTATGCCAGGTTGGACGCTTCTGGGGCCTCTGAAGCATGGGAAACAACTGTACAGTACAACAAAACCTTAAAAACTCGAAAATTGCCTACACAAACACTTGTACAAATCAGGGGCAAACTCTGGCAAACTCTGGCTTATATAAGCGGTCTGGAAGCGGTGCTGAGTGGGCCCACACTTGTCTGAATGGTGGCTAAAGAACCAGAGCATCTCAGGGGCTGAGAGTGGTACTGACAGATAGTGTTAAAAGAATAGAAACAGTAAAATGAAATAATGTCAGAAGAAATAAGAGAATGAATGGAAGGAGAGTGAAGAGATAAGGAGTGAGAAAAGGAAGAAATGAGGAGTCCCCTGACACAGGCATGATGCGCCCAGAACTGCATAACAACGGGCTAAAGAGTCGCACTCGCCAATCCGCAGCACATAGGTGAAAAATTTTTTTAATTGTCGGAAATGTCAACATGAGGTCAGGGCCAGAACGGATCTCACCCGCACATTCAACCACACAACTCTGATGAATAGATGGCAAGTAAACCCGAGAGGCGCTGGGAAATATAGGAGATCTTTAAGACCCCTCAGACAAACCCCAAGGAAAAGAATCAGGAGACGGTGTGATTCAATGCATCTCCTGAAGATGTATGGGTGGGAATACCCATCAGTGAGGCATGATCAGGCAACCTGTAAGGGGGCAACACCTACTCCAGGAACCGCCTGGTTACGGGAACTACTTGTCTACCGAATGAAGTGCCGCAAGGCAGTGAAACATATAAGAGAAAGTAAGACGTGCTCCGTGCCCACAGCATGTAAATGCCCCAGCTGGACGAACAGAAGAAACGTTTCCTAACTGCCAGCCCAGAAAAGCAACCTGGCGAAAGGAACCGTGAAAGAAAGAGGAGAAACGTCGCTGCATCGCCACTCGAGTCGGATATGGACCAATCAGATATTGAGTCCCCTTGCCTGTCCCCCTCTGCAAGCTCCCTGCCTCTGGCGGTTCCCTCTCCCAACCTGGCGGGCTTGAACATAGACATGCCACCAAGCCGCGAGATGGATGGAGATACTACCATGGTTGACGTCTCCACAACCTTCCCTCCTCTCACGAGCCCCGCCCAGGCCACGGATCCCCAGACGCCCGCCATGCCCAGGGGAAACTGTAAGGTGGACCCCCCCTGGATCATAAGCAGGCGCCTCAAAGAAAAATCCACCCCGATTACGAGTACACCCAAGGATACGCAAACAGCGGTAGCAAGGCTCCCGAAAGAACTAAAGGCAACTCCCACCCCAGCAGGAGGATTCCCTGAGATACACCTCTCCACCCCCCCGTGGTTCAACGTTCTACCTCTCCAGAAGGAGCACTTCGAGACGTACGCTGCCCCAAAATTCTGGATACAAGTCTGGCAAGCTAGTAAGGAGGGAGACCTTGCAGGTGCCAGGGAGAGCCTCAAGGCGCTGGTAAAGGCTATGACAGGGGAATGGGCAAAGTTATCATCTCCGCAACAGGAGAAGGAAATAGCACTAAAGAGGAGAGCCGAGCGCCAGAAGCCCCCCTATCATTTTTTAGTCTCAGGAATTACGGAGGAGGCAGGCAAGATCCTCACTGACAACCCGATTATATCAAGCCCATTGGCTACCGCTTTCATCCTCCAATATAACCCCCCTGTGCCACGTTTCCTGTGCACAGTCGAAGGGTTTACTTTGAGCACCAGTACCCAGGACGGAATTCAGGAGTCGGAGCAAGAAGCTACGCGTATAATCCGAAAAACAATGACAGAGAACGAATCTGTAGTTGAATTCCTAAGAGAAAGAATTACTGATAGCGGCAATTTCTCTCAGCACAACATGTCCCCTGCACTAGAGATCCTCGATAAGCTTGTCGTGAAACTCTTTAAAGTGGACGAAGGTGCACCCCGTAACACGAGGTTCGGAGCAAAGAAGCCGATGTGGAATATTTACTTCCAAGTTCCCCCTGCTCTAACATGGCCAAGCTACTTCCAGTTCCTGCAGCACATCCGCGACATCGCCTTTATCGACATGGACTATGGCAGTGCAAAACTGGTCAACGAGGAAAACCGCCTACATTGTTTTAACTGCAAAGGTGCCGATCATAATCAACCGCAATGCGAGTATGCAACGTTATCCGGATGGTTTGGCAACCAAGATACCGTGAAGAAACTCGAGGAAACGGCTGAGTTTGCCCAACCAATTCATGATCCGAAGCATGAGGAAAATGGGAATAAGTGGAGTAGAGGTCGAGGTGGCTTCCGGGGATCCAATCGTAGAGGTTTCGGCCCCTTCCACAAGCCAGAATGGCGTTAGCTGTAAATTGAATCATTGTACCGCCCTATAATAAATGTTACTGTGTCCCCACTCTAAATGGGCTTGAAAGTCTGGATGAATTTACTGAGCTTACGGGCAACAGGTAATCTGGACTGGCCCCCTACCCGGACTAGGATGTGTTTGGACGGCCTCGTATTCATGAAGGGTTAGGCTGTGCAGCGACCCTGCTGAAATCATGGGTACTCTTGCCCAAGATATAACCCAATCACAACTACCTGACATTAATGAGATTTTAACAACACAACGGGATGACAACGACGGCCTTGGTAACTGCCCCACCCAGGAGAGAGGGGGAGGTGACCTAACCATTGATCACACCTCTGAAGAAAGCCTGGGAGGGTTCCGAGATGGAGCGTGGCATAACCTAACCCTGAATAAGGGAAACGACAGGGTGAATAACCCCGGAAATACTTTGAATAGGGGACCTGTACCCCTAGGAAACGGAGACCCGGGTAGTAACCCAACTGATGGTCTAACTGACCTTGAACCTTTAGACGAAACGGATGATTCATCTGAGCAAATTGACTTTCCGCAAGATGACGTGTCAACGTTCGAATTAGAAGAAGACACAAATGATGAAACAAGCTCAAACTCTGAACATATTGACACGAGATGTAATAAAAACAAGTGTGGAGGAGTGAAGATCACCTCTCTAAACATGAAAGGTGGTGGCTCATCTACGACAAGGGAGAAGTGGCTGCAGATATGTCAGCTAATGAGAGAAAAAAGAATTGATATCCTTGCGGTGCAAGAGACCCACCTTAGTGAGTCAATGAAGAGTGATCTAAATGATCTATTCAGTAGACAGATATGGATCGAAGGCAGCACTGATCCAAATTGACCCAACGTGATGGGTGTGGCTTTTGTTGTAAACAAAAGATCTATGAGATGGAAAGAGATTAGAACTACGGAAATCGTACCAGGCAGAGCAATTCTGTTAGAGATACCGTGGTATAATGACAAAAAGTTAACCTGTCTGAACACATATGCCCCGAATGACCAAAATGAAAACAGACAATTCTGGAATGAGTTATATGAGCACTGGAGTAACTCACATAGATTGTCCAAGCCAACGTTTATGCTGGGAGACATGAACGTAGTGGAGGATGCAGTAGATAGACTCCCAGCGCACTCTGACCCGAATATAGCAACAAATGCCCTAACAAATCTAAAGACATACCTCAACCTGATAGATGGTTGGAGAAGGCAAAATCCGACAGGCATTGAGTTCTCTTTTTTTATGGCAAATCGGCCCATACAGTCAAGGATTGATAGAATATACATAAAACAAAACCTGGCCCAGTATAGTTGGAACTGGAACATTGAGCGCACCGGGTTAAATACAGACCATAGACTGGTGTACGCAAACATAATAAACCCAAGGCAGCCAATGATGGGTAAAGGCAGATATGCGATGCCACTGAGCCTGATTCAAGAACCGTCCCTGATGAACAAACTAAGAGACTTAGGCTCTGAATACGAGAAGGAGCTCGACCAAGTTATAAGCAATAGAAGCCCACAAAAGAACCCCCAGACTATACACAAAAACTTTAAGACAAGGGTCCTAGAGGAAATAAGGCGTTACTCCAAAACTTTAAAGCCAAAACTGATGAAAGAAGTAGCAGCACTTCAAAGAGACATTCAAAAGGTTCTGAACTCACATGGAATGGACGATGACATGAAGGCCTCTCAAATTGGAATCCTAGACGATAGGATAAAAGAAATAGAGACAAGACGATTCATGAAAGCGAGAGACACAGTAGCTGCTGACAATTTAATATATGGGGAAACAATAACTAAACAATGGATAAACCAGAACAAGGATTAAACACCTAGAGACGCAATAGTGGCCCTCAGAAAAAACAGTACCAGCCCACAGATGCTCGAGAGACATAGTGTACGGATGGCAGAAATTGCCAAAACGCACTACAACAAAATCCAGGAAATAGGGCTCCCTACGGAAAGTAGCAGATACAAAAGACGTGTAAAGAAAGTCCTGAAATGCATAGACCGGAAATTATCCGAAACTCATATCAATGAAATGAATGGTCCGATACAGGTGGCGGAAGTAAGGGAGGCCATAAGAATTCTAAAAAATAGAAAGGCTGCAGGACTTGACGGCATCCCTCACAAAGTATGGAAGGAATTGGCAAGTGGCCGTGAAGAGGAGGATTCAGGTTTTGACATAGCTAAAGCCTTCACGACTGTCTTTAATGACATATGTATACATGGTATGGTGAAAGACACAAATTTTGCTGAGGGTTGGCTATGCCCACTCTATAAGAAGGGGGACAGAATGGATATTGGAAACTATAGGCCCATCACTATCCTAAATACAGACTACAAGATTTTAACAAAGATATTGGCCATGAGAATGAGCACCGCTGCACCAACTATAATACACCCAGCGCAAGCAGGCTTCATGAAAGACAGGAGAATCGAGGATCAGACAGAGCTAGCGCACATGATGATTAAGTGGTGCGAAGCATCAAATACAAACGGTATGATAATATGCCTCAACCAGGAGAAGGCATACGACAAAATAGCACATGCATTCCTGTGGGCATCTCTAAAAAAATTCGGTTTCCCTACATCTTTCATAAACGCAATAAAGTCACTATACTCTGAGGCCCAGACAACTATAATACTGAATGGGGAGAAGAGCCACCCCTTCAAAGTAACAAGAGGGGTGCGTCAGGGAGACCCAATGTCATGCATGCTATTCAACATAGCCATTGAATCGCTCGCACAAATGATAAGAACATCAAAAATAAAAGGATTAAGACTAGGTAACCACAATGAGTATGTAAAGGAAACAATGTTCGCAGATGATACTACTGTGTACCTATCTAAAGACGACTCCTTCAGTGGGCTGCAGAAAACTCTAAAGAAATGGTGCAAGGTCTCGGGGGCAAATTTCAACATCCCAAAAACAGTTGCAGTACCAGTAGGATCAAAAAGTTTCCGAGAGAGAGCAATTTCCACGAGACAACTAAGACAGGGAAGTGATCTCATCCCAACCAGCATAAGGATCCTAGGTGACGGCGAAGCCACAAGACTCCTGGGCACCTTCATAGGAAATGAAATCTGTGAAACGAGTGTTTGGACACCAACAATTGAAAAGATAGCTGAAGATCTAGAAAGATGGAAAAAAGCAAGACCTACAATGGAAGGAAAGAGACTTATTATTGGCATGGTAGTGGCTGGAAGGACACAATTCCGTACGCACGTCCAAGGAATGCCCAAACAAATAGAGGAAAGGATAAACAAAATGATCTGAGAGTTTATATGGGGTGAAAGTTCCCACCCGACAGTAGGGATGCAGACACTGACCCTCCCACATGCGAGGGGCGGCAAAAAAGTACTCGACCTAGGAGCTAGAAATGAAGCGATTGAAATAATGAAAGCCAAACGCTATCTGAAACTGGATGAGAATAGGCCAGACTGGGCAAAAGTAGCCGACGCTATAATCGGCAGAAAGATAGCGAAAAAATGGAATGTGAAGGATGACAAAGCATTCTCATGTACGTTCTTACAAAACATGGATGTTGACGTACGAGACAAGGAAGACGGTCTTCCCCCCTCACTGCAGAGGATGCTTAAAGTCGCAAGGAAACATAGCATAAGTTTCAACATACTGGAAATCAGTGAAACTCTGAAGATGGACATGCCCATCTGGTTCCATATAGGGCTAAGCGACGAAAGAAATATGAGATGGAACGCGGGACAAGCTGTATGCCTAAGGAAAGCACACAAGGTAAAATCTGTGGGAGACATGTTAAAGATAGCAGACGATACTGATGAAAGAAAGAACTCACACCACAAGCGAAGAAAAAATTGTGCATGCCCACAATGCAAGTTACACAGGGAAGCAGGATGTATGAATCCGCACAAATGTGGTGAGTTCGCGAGGTCCCTGCTGGAAAAACTCAAAAGACGATGGAACCCGAAGGAAAAAATGAGTGACAGATTACTCACAGAGAAGGAGAGAGCTGCTGCCCAGGCTGAGGGCATGAGAGTTTTTGAACCCGGAATCTTGACTAGCAAAAGTCTTGGAGAAGGTTTCAGGGTCTTTACAGATAAAAGAAACAACCGCACGACTGACGATATGGACTACTCAAGGGGAGCAGCACACCCTCTGGTCATCACAACAGTGTATACTGATGGATCCTGCCAAGGAAATGGATCAATAAAGGCTAAAGCGGGAGCCGGTGTGTGGTTCAGTGAAGCCGACGATAGAAACCTGGCATTAAAACTGCCCGACAACTTCCCCCAAACAAATAATGCTGGAGAAGCGGTTGCAATTCTTGCAGCTATAAAACAAGTCCCTAGTGAGGACGCCGTACTAATCAGGAGTGACTCACAACTGATTATTGATAGCATTACAAAAAACCTAAAGGAAAGAGAAGACAATGAATGGATTGGTGCAGCAAATAGAGACATCCTGAAAGCACTTATAGCTGCTTTGAGAAAACAAAAGGGGATGACACTCTTTGAAAAGGTCAAGGGTCATGCTGGCATCCAAGGAAATGAGGAGGCTGACAAACTGGCGAACATAGGAGCATGCAAGAATAACCCTGATCTTGTAAGCATAGTAATACCACCAGAATACGATGTTCCAGGAGTGAAACTAGCGACGGCTACCCAGTCGCTAATATACCAAGGTATAATGGAGCGTAAATGCACACCATATAGAAGGGGAACGTCGACTCACCTGGACATGACTCGCTGGGCAATACACTCGCACGATAACGACGCGCCGAGTGATGAACGGATATGGATGTCACTAAAGGACAAGACCTTATCAAGAGAATTTAGAAATTTTGCATGGAAAGCAATGCACAATGCTTTCAAAGTGGGAGAGTACTGGCAAAACATACCAAATTACGAAATGAGAGTGTTGTGCCCTGAATGTAGAGTAGAAGAAACCATGACGCATATCCTGTCAGAATGCAATTCCTCTGGGCAGAGGGCGGCCTGGAACCTTGCGAGTTTTGTCCATAGCAAAAGAGAAATCCCCTTTGAACACCCTTCCATTGGAGAACAGTTAGGATGCGCCCTAATAAACAGGCAAGGGAAATCCAAGAGAAACCCACTAGGAGCTAAACGCTTCTCAATGATAGTAGTGTCGGAAACAGCACATACTGTCTGGAAGTCCAGGTGTGAATGGCGGATAAAAAATGAATCGGACCCAGAAAAAGCACCATCCAATATGGAAATTACAAACAAGATAAAAGCCGCATTAGCTCGTAGAATAAAATTAGATTGCCTGGCAACCGATGTACGTCGGTTCGGTAGGAAAGCTCTGGAGGCCAGGCTAGTTAAGGATACATGGAAGTACTTCCTACCAGAGGATAGAGACCCTTTAAAGTCATGGAGAATTGCAACCGAGGTTTTAGTGGGTATTGGCTAACTGCCCGAGCCCCACACACCATGCGTAAAGGCATTTCCTCCGGCGTGGCTCCTGACTTAAGACATACTTTCAACGGCTAAGTGATTTTCTCACATACCCCTGCCTGTAGAGGTTGACTACATGTGAACTGTCTACCCGCAATAGTGGTACCACGAAAAAAAAAAAAAGTAGTACTGATAGTTCTGGGGCTTACTATTGTAGAATATGACCTTCAATTCACACTGACTGATTGACAAACTTGATGTATTAATATTTTGAGTTGCAAATCCTAATCTTCTGGAATGCAGAGGGTTCTCAACAAACTCCAGCCTAAGCAATTCACTCCCTGGGAATCACCAAGCCTTTGCCTATCAATTGCCTGTCTGTTCTCTACTAAACTTGGGCTATTTATACTGTTTTTCTGGTGCACAGACCACTATCTACACATGACTCTTTGTTGTAAACTCCCCAATCTCCAGAACATATTTGATAGTCCAATTTCCCTTTTGAGAGGCCTGTTTCAGTGCTGCCAGTTCCACCATTCAACTTCTTGTTCCATCATTCTTCTGAATGTCTCTGATTGCCACTTCCCCATTTGCTTGAGCTCCATTTAGCACGATCTCATTCATAGATTCTTCTTTCCCCTTTTAGCACTTCCCTGCATTCCATGCTTCTTCTGATATCCCTCCATGCTTCTTTTCTTTCCCCTTTCAGTTGTGTCATTGTCAGATCTGATCTTTGATCCAGATCACCACAATTTGATTCTATTTTGTCACTTCTGCCAGCTCCCATGCTTCCCCTCACCATTACAGTGGTTGGACTATTGTTGAGCTGATAGTTTGAGCTGGTCTCTGCCTGTTGTTCTGTACTTTTCTGTGGATGTTTTGGAAATATATTTTTGTTGAGACTGCTACCTGGAGGCTTACAGTTTTCAGCCCATAATTAAATGTTTATTTTGACTTCTGGTGCATGGTGTGTCCCTGACTGCTGGTACAGCATCGTATCAACATTTTTAGTGGAATATTTTCATAATATTAGTAGACCTGTTATTTATCATCTGTATTGATACAACTAATCATCACATTATTCCTTACTAGTAGTCAACCATTTAGATTTTCCTACATAATGCCTTTATACTGTCCTTGATCATCATATCAGCATTCAGCTAACTGAGCTTTATTGCTGAGAGGTAACAGGAGTATCAAAATGCCTTAATTGATAGCATAGTATTACAATTTCTTAGTCATCCACACTGCTTAATACTTCAATCTATGCTTGTGATAATGTAGGTCTATATAACAACCATGAAATACAATTGATTATCAGCATGTCCAATTCATCTGATCACTTATAAACTCCACAAGGAAAAATCAGCATCTTTACAATCTCCTGATGTTTAATTAATGACAGACCCCGGATTGACTCCAGTCCATTGTGATATAACAACTTTACTGCTGGCACTGAAAGATGTTTCCATTGGAAAAAGTGTAAAAGAAACATGTTATACCATTTCCCATGTGCCAATTTCTGAAAGAAAAAGTATTTGAACAAAGCAAATTGCCTTTTTCTATCTGAAATTGGCACTTTGGAAATGGCATAACATGTTTTTTTTACACTTTTTCCAATGGAAACATCTTTTAGTGCCAGCAGTGCTTATAAATATACTTACCATTGGCAGTCAAGGACTTTGCATGCAAGAAAATAAAACAGCCCCTACCCTAACCCTCTCTTTGTTAGAGATCTATTAGTTGTGATACCTCAGTCTTGTACTATATTCTGTACCTATACAATACAATATCAGTTGTGATACTGTAATGTTACAGTCAGTAATTTGAGTTAAAGTAAGGTAAATGTTTGCTCACCCTCAGTCTCGTATAAATGACTGAGGAGTCCATATTTATGTGTATTCGTATCATTGTTCAAGTGTGATGTGGTGGTGGCCAAGTGTGAAAAGGAGGCGGTGCCTGGGCCCGTCACAATGTGAAGAGTAGTGCCCGGGCCAGCATGGAAATGTCGTGGTGATGTCATTCCAGTCTAACACCCTTACCCCCCCTTACTAATGTGAAATGGAGCGATGGCAAGGAAGGGAAGGGGGAGGAGGCACAGCCAAGACCACTGATACCTCGGAGCGGAAAACACCCACAACATTATACTTTTGTCCTAACCATACACCATGTAGTACCCACACAGGCCAACACAAATTCACCAGTTGAAATATGGAATACAATACTTACATGCAAACAACCGGACAAGCTAATTACTTGGAAGTCTTGCGCCACTTCTTAGCTCTATCTAGTAGCTTACCGGTGGTTGAAATCAAAAGCCTTCATTCACCTTATTCGGTGGTGTAATTGAGGATCTCGGATGTCCGCTCCCGGTATTTATCTCACAGCTGTACAGTCTTTCCCATTCTGTTTTCCTAGTGATACCTCTTCAAATAGTCACAGCACGTACTCACGGCAATGAATACACCATACCATTCAAAACATCATGTTATACAACTCAATTATCCAGACATTCCTCTACCTTCCTCTTCCCATACCTCAATCACTTCATCAATGACTTCCTTCGTGACATCCCTCCAACTGTCAACCGCGACCCCTTCCTCATCTGCGACACTCTCTATGCGCTTGACATCAAATCGATGGCCAGCCCAAACTCCTCGATGGATTTGCAATAAACCATCGTAACAAGTACTCAGGCTTGGATCGGAGGACCAGGTCGTTCGAATATAAAGCACGTGTTCGAACGTAATTCTTCTAAGCCATGGCTTGTGTGGCATGTCCCAAAGCTTTGCAACAGCATCTCCTCGAACATACTCCTTAGTTGTCAAATTGCGAAGGACCATATACCCGTTAAAGAAATCATGAGGATCCAGGTCCGTAATCAGAATGAGGCTTTCGACAAGGTCTTTTCGAATATCGCATGTTGAACTAATCGAGCCCAGAACTCTTGTTGACATATTATA
>QGOA01001727.1:0-12021 GCA_003313075.1 Termitomyces sp. MG16
AGCTGATGTCGGCATGTGAGCCAGCTGACATCAGTGGTGCAACCAGTCCCAGTGGTTCAGTGGAATATTCATTTATTGATATTCAATATTGTGTACAGCGGTAGGTTCTACTCCTACTCCACCTTAATGGGGTCTAATGGTGACAATAGAATATTGAGAGGCAGGTTCAACTCCTGCTAGTGACAAATATTTTAATAGGGCTTGTAAGCCCTAATAAAATATCTGTTCATCACTCGCTAGCATCATCAAGTTGATCTGTTGAAAACGCTAGAAATTACTAAAGCGGGTATGGGTTGGACGAATTTGTGCATAGTCACGAGTTCTGGAATGATCACATACGCAAAGATGACCAACTCATGCCACTGCAGAAATCTCTGGAGTTTTAAACAGATCACATTAATGATGCTAGCAGACATCAGCGGCCTGCTGCTCTAATATGCACCAGCAGGAGTCGAACTCACCTCTTGTGCACAATATTAAATATCAATTTATCAATATTTCATTGTACCACAGGCGCTTACTTAGAAGTCAGGACAGTGTTCACACTAGCAGACGTCAGTGGCCTGCTGCTATTATATAATGTGCACTAGTGGGAGTCAAACCTGCCTCTCAGTGGAATATTCATTTATTGATATTCAATATTGTGTATAGCCGTGGGTTCTACTTCCCCTACTCCACCTTAACGGGGTCTAATGGTGTGTTTTTATACAGGTGCATTTTTGCTCTACATGTACATCGTACTGACCTGTAGTAAGCGCCTGTGGTAGTTGATCTGACCCACTCAATTTTCAGTATTGTGTAGAGTGGCAGGTTCGACTTCCCTAGTCCAGACTTCTCTAGTCCACCATAATAACGTATAATGGTGTCTTTTTATACTGCTGCATTTTTGCACTAGATGTAAACTGTACTGATTTTTGGTAAGGACCTGTGATCCAATGAAATATTGATACATTAATATTTCATATTGTGCACAAGAGCTGGGTTTGAATCCTGCTAGTGCACATCATTAGACATGACATAACTTTGTTTTACTAATTGTTATTTACTACACAGTATGATGAATAAAGTAAGGTTGTAATTTTTTACAACGTCCTGTGGTCTAGCAAAATATTGTCAATCTATATTCTTTCTACTGCACAATTTGAGGGTTCAAGTCCCCCTTGTGTAATCATTGAATAGTGTGTGGTTTTTTGTGTTCATGAGAGTGGCATAACAGAACAAAACAATGGGATGGTTATCTTAGTGGACCTAAGTCCTGTCCAAACTAATTGAAATGTCTGTAGTAAAGTGCTGTAGCCTAATACACAATACTAGAGTGATATTTATGTATAATCCACAGAATGTCCTGTGGTCTAGCAGAATATTGTCAGTTTATATTTCTTCTAGTGCACAACTGGAGGTAACAGATCAAATGGATTTATAATGGATTTGTCAGCAGCACAATGGGATGGTTAATCTTGATGAAAAATAACCAACAGAAAAGCCAAGAATTATAGTAACTAAGGATTAAATTACTTGTCCAATGTGTATTCCTCCTCTTCATTAGATTCACGTAATGCGTCTGAATAGAATAAATCCTTATCAAGCAGGTAGTCTGCTGTCAAAAATGCAAAGTCGTCCAATATATATGGCCCCTGAGGTCTGGGAAGTGTGATGTCTTCATAGTTTGCTATCAGGCCTGACGATGAAGATAGTGAGGGTGACTCTGACATATCAACAGACACATTATCAGTATGACCAGCTTGATTGAAAGGGCCAATGGGCCTACATTGACTATGTTTTGCTCTAGCACAAAATTCTTGTTCTGTTGAAATAAATTAACTATGATTACCAGTGCCAAATTATACTCATGTTGTTGATACAATTCGTTAATTCTTCTCTGATCCTCACATCAAGTCATACGTGTCTCATATTCCTCCCACTCCCAGACATTGTTACCAGTAGGTAGGGTTGGAGAAGGAGATTGTTGGAAGGGAGAAGACTGGATTTGAAGAGCTGTTACATTAAAAAGCGGTAGAAGACCATTTGTCCACCGTTACCAGCCGCCATAGTCTCCATTGCTGTTAGTCCTTCTGCTTGTTCACCAACAATGAATAGAGGTGGCAAAGAATTGTTGTCCATCTCCTCTTCCGCAGGAATGAACAAAGGAGGCAAATCATTGTCTTCGGTCTCCTCTTCTGCAGGAATAAACAAAGAAGGCAAAGAATCCTCTTCTATCTCCTTTTCCACAGGAATGAACAAAGGTGGCAAAGATTTGTCTTCCATCTCCTCTTCTGCAGGAATGAACAAAGGCAGCAAAGATTCATTTTCCATCTTGTCATCTGCCACAATGAACAAAGGAGGGATACCCTCTAAGTCAGGGTCACTAATGGATAGATTAGAGATATCCACCTGGTCATCGTCAGTTTCCCCCAGCTCCTTGAATATCCCATAGACATGAGCTGCTGGGGCAGAAGGAAGTTGGGATGCTGGTTGAACCACAATGCAAGAGTTTTTCATTGTAGGGCCATACACCAGTCCAGGTTTACTCTGACTGTACAGGTGGTGGAATGGATGTTGTGCGTTTAAGGGTTTGATATGCGTCAAGGATGGCCATTGAGGAGAGTTGACATCAGAAAGAGTGGTGAGATGGGCCATAGAGAGGCAGTCTTGAGGATCAGGCTGCTCACCATCAATACTGTTGGTATGAGACTTGATACCTGTTAATTGGCCCATCTGAGCAGGATCCATGGACCTGGCAATGGAACTGACAATGGAAGCAGCAACGGACTTGCTGCCAGCAAATAGACGGATCATATTGTTGGCTGTTGGCACATGTTCTGTCCTATCCAGTGACCACCACTTGTCTAGGGCTAGAAGCGTCCGCTGGTGGCCCCTGGTGGATCTGCTACCTGTAAACACACAGAGCAAATCGTCTGGTGCTGATCCATCAGATGGCAATGTCATGGGTGGCTGGCAGTTGCATGCCAAGAAGCTTTCAAGAGAGTGGAAGCCTTGCTGATGTATAAGAAGGCAATGCTCCAGCGTTTTATTGCTTAAGACCTGAACATCCTCTTGGCCAATGTGGTTCCACCAATCATAGCCATACAGATTCCTGATAAGACCTTGACGGCCATCAACAAACTCCAGGATCTCTGTGGGCAAAGTTTGCTGATTTTGGAGAGGGAAAAATCGGCTCATGCTTTTGATAATGTCTGGGACATTGCAGACCACATTATTCAGTGATGCAGCCCCCAAATATAACAATACAAAGTTCTATGGCACACAGTCAGATCCTAATATATTTACACATTTTGAAGTTATCTTACCAACTCCTTGTCTAGATGCTAGATAATCCATGCCTCTTCCGCTTCAAGACTTGGCACAAGATTGCCAAATATGAAAAGTGCTGCAATGAGGCATGACTCAATGTAGTCAACAACCTCTTGCAAATTTTCTAGTACAGTAGCTTGGGACATGACATTGTGTGGTACAGAGGTAGATGCCATTGCACTTTTGCTTGTAGAAGCAGATACTGCTATGTATCAGATTTTTGTGCCTTGTAAACAAAAGTGATTTTCAACAATTCCATTGCATGTGACTGTCACAAATCCATTCCAATCATCCACTGATGGCAGCAAGCTGCATCCATCAGTTCAATCCGTCTCTGCATCCATCACATCAATCCATCTCTGCATCTGTCATATCAATCCGTCTCTGCATCCACCATTTTTACAGCAGATTTCTTGCAGTTTGGGGGGGAATAAAATCAGGAAGCACCCACCTAAATTTATCAATTGCCATTGAGGCCAATTCTTGCCACATGGCCATCTTTTTGTGGACATATGACTAGAGACCTCTTTTCTTCACTGACATACCACGCTTTGACTAAATATCTGCCTGGTTGAAGAAATACTGAACTGTCCACTCCATTTCACTTGTGACAAGCTGACATTCCTCTGTCCATCTGTTGCATTGTGCTCTAGCATGTAGATAATGAACACGATTAACTGAAGAGATATGTTCACAAACGGATGTAATGATAATAGAAATGTTAACAAAAGGACTCACATTCAGAAATAGTTGCAGATTCATTTTCTGCATCAGAATTAGAGTGCCATATCCAAGATACCTTGGTCTTTGATGAACCAGGAATGTTGGGATCTTGTATAGCTGTGCTTGCATTCAAATCCACTTTCTGTAGAACTGGATACTTTCTTTGAATGCTGGGGTCCGATCCCAGTTGCAGCAGAGCACTGCGGCATTGTGCATAGGCATGAGCCTTTACTAGGATTGAGGCCTGGATTCTTTGAAGAGATGCGTGAGCTTGAGTTTTCACATTCTTGCTTGGGGTGACCTAGATGATATAAGAATATAGGAATGATTTCTCTGCAATGAATTCCTGAAGGGCTTGCAGGAGCCTTTCAATTTGAATCAAGCACAGATTGTGCTCTATCATTGTTAATGGTGAGACATTACCCATGATCATAGATGGGAAGGAGATTTCAAAATCTTCTGGAACAACTACATCTGTTGGTTCAAGGTTATCTGCTAGCAGTACCAGCAGATCCGCTGGTTGTCTATCTTCTGCCATTTCATTGTTGTCAAAGGCTCTGGGAACTTCATCCAGTTCCAGGGGGGCAGTCTGCCTTCCACTAGCAATAAACCTGCTTCTGTTCTGAGAAGCAGCAAGGACATTGAGTCAAACCCTTAATAGTTCTCTTTCCACCTCAACCTTTTGCTGATCATCATTGCTTGCATGCTGATTCAAACAGCGAACCTGGTCCTGAATTGCAATTCTGAGCTTCCAATTAGTGAAATAGGTTGGGCCATCAGCAATACACCTTACTGCTGCTCCTCAATGTCAAGAGCAAGTTGAATCCAGAAGAAATGAATATCCATCACTGCAACATCTGTTGAGTAGTTTCTACTGTCTGCTGCCATTTGGTCTTCACTTGCACTATTGAAGGTCATTGTATGAGCTTTGAGAATATCCATTGCTTTACAGTTTCCCTCCTCTCTGAGCCTTTATGCCTTAGCTATTCTGGCTTCCCAGCTTGTTAGTAAATCCGTTGATATTCCAATAGATCACTCGGTAAAATATTGAACGGCTGCATCTCTCATCTCAACAGCAGTCCTGTACTTTCTACATAGGAATGGAACCATGTCAAGCAGCTTCTTCCAGTTTGAGTCACACATGTGATCATCAAGGATTTCTGCCCGATGTGCCAAGGTAGCTGTATGGGCCATCTGTGAGACTTCATTTAGTGTAGACCAGAGACTTTCAATTATCTCCCCAGCCAAATGACCAGCCCTGGGAATGAAGGATGGGGCAAAGTGGAAAAAACAATCCTCCTTATGCCCATGGACATGAAGAAGTCCTATTGCAAAGTCCACGAGTAGATTATCCAGCAGGACTTCTCTGGCCTTGGCAAGCCATTCAGAAAATTTGACACACCACTGACATGCTATGTCATATACCAGTAGGAGATGCTGAATCCCATCCATGTTGGTTGTCTTAACTGCCCATGTGATGGAAAAGTCTGTGTAAACCTGGCCTTCACCACGGGTCAAGTTTGTTATACTATTAGGAGCAAAGCAGCCGTGCCGTGTACATGCCGTTGCAACAATACCAGTAATATCGCATGACTTGTTCATTATCAGGGCCTTTTCAATAGCTTTGAATGTGTTTTCACAAGCGGCTCCCTGGACAAACAGAGGTCCAGCAGACCGCTGATGGACAGGATTGAATTGATGAGCAGACGGCGGACAGGTAGAGTTAAAGAATTTCACTCACCGTTGGCTGTTCCTTTGCGTGCTTGAGATAGTGGGTGAGCTCATCCCTCCTGACCATCATACCACCGCCTTCTGAATGCCATACATTATGAGCAGGATTAGAATGTTGGACGTGATCCGCCTTGAAGTTGCCATTCATCATTAAAGAACGATTGAACTTCCACCAGACGGGATCTTCTTCCCAGTTGGATAGAAAATTGACTCCTGGTTGGGGACAAGTTGGACAGAATATTGCAAGTTCACCACGGTCTGGCGCTATGGGATGCCTTGATTCATCATGGCCAAAGCCTGCCCACTTCAACTTCTTCAGCCACCACTATGAACAAGAAATTTGTCGTAGCTCACGGTAAAAGTTATCTACCTCACCAGAAGATGCAATCGGGGAAGTTATTCTTGCAATTTTCTGCCAGTACTGGTAGGTGGATGCTTTCCACTTTAGATTTGTCAGACAGAAGTCATCCAGCACAGCCGTTGTAAAATATGTTTGTGTCCGATCAAATATACTGGGGACCAGCTGTGAGCGGATGTTATCCTCCACCAAGACATCCATCCCAGAACACTCACATGAAATGACAGTGATGTAGTGTACTCCAGTTGTGTGAACAATCCATTGTATTGGATTTCCAAAGCAATCCTATCTGTTCATACAGAACCCATTCGTGGCTGGCTGATCTTCTGGAATATCTTTTATTGGCACATTATTCTCTGGTTCCTGTTGCTCTTCCTCTTCCATGATTTGATCAAGGCTGGCATCCTGAAGTCTGCTTAGAAAATCTGAAGTCATGGATAGATGTGCTGCCAGATGTCCTGGATTGCTATCCGCTGATGGAAGTTCAACATCCAGTTGATATTCGAGTCATAGAAACTCTTGCTCCTGAATGTCCTTTTTCCACTCGTGGTCCTCAAGAGCCCTGATCCTGACCTTTCCTTGATGACAGTTTGCATGCAATGAATTGTGTTGGATATAGAAATACCCTCCAGTATCCGACATATTCATTGGTTGGAAATACCTACCATTCTATACTTCAGGTCGGTGAAACGGGTTGGAGTCGTGCGTATGGCGGAAACATCCATGACAGAATATTCTTGACCCAACACAATCACGGCATCGCCATCATGCAAGGTAATGGTCAGGACAAGCAAGGCAATCAGTAACGTCATCCATTGATTCATGACCAAGCAATTTATTGAGCAACTGTGGAACATGGTTGATGAAGTTGTTAAGATAATCTGCCTGTGTCTATATATGAACTTGAATAATTCGCTCTCAATAATAGCATACATTCAAATCACCTTTACATGCCTTATAGATATGGGCGTTGTATCATCTACATCATCTACCGTTGGATTATTGTCCAAGTGTGCAAAGTTATCATCATCTGCAAATGCCGCAGGTGGTGCACCAGTTACCATGGGAATGGAACCCAGTGGTAGCCGTTGTGTTATGAGGACTGGCAACCCTTGTGTGTTCTGAGTGAGTCGTGTCCTTTCCTCAGCAAATGGAATGAGGTCACTTTGTCTGATGACTGTTGTTTTTGGTTGCTTGCGTTTCTTTAGAGAGTTTAGATTCATGATCAAAATATCTATGGCCAGGATCTAGCCATTGTACCAGAGATCTAATGAGACCACTCATCAATATTGGCAATATGCCCCAATTTGGAGAGGCCAGATACCAGCAGACAGCAGACCCTATCCATCAAAGACAAATAGAATCTATTTGTCATCAATAGACACTGAATGGAAAATCTATATTTTATCATGTGATCCTTCGGTTGAGAACTGTGTGGTTGCAGAAAATTATATTGTCTACAAACATGTCTGCCCTTCTGCAACCACCTGAACCAATATTTTCACCAAAGAAAAGACGAGTGGAACCAATATTTACAGTGGAAGAAAGATCTATCTTTGAACCATACAAGAAACTCTACTACTCCTCAACACTCCTCAACTACTCCTCAAGCTCGGACTGCTATCTTGAAGGATAAAATCCTAACAGATATCTTCAACTACTGGGCCACTAAGGGGACAGAGCCAAAGACAGGGGAAGAGTAGGCAGAGAGAATCAAAGTAGGTACAGCAACTCATTGCAAAGAACTAGACATTATTTGCTTGAATAGAAGGTTGTCCAGTATATCAAGAATTGCTGGCGCCCTTATTACCAGCATAAAGATCCAAAGGTGCTCCTGAAAACTTCACTACAAGATGTTGTCTGGCAGACAATGGCAAAGGAGATAAACGAGGATATCCAGAACTTGTTAAGGGGTAAGGATCACAATGCCTCGGAATTGGATGCATTTGCACAATATAATGTGGCTGTCAAAAATGTTATGCATCAACTCACACTGCAGGAGGAAATAGCAATGTCTGTCATAGCAAAAAAAAGCAATGCAATAATAAGCCGTCCATCTTAAACTGTCCATCTTCACTTGTCTTCTGTTGCCTTCTGTCTCTCAGTAAGCCGACTGGATGATTGGGTCCATTGCATTGGCGGCCAACTACTTTGGGAGTTGCTGCAAGCCCGTCCCCTTGGGCCAGAGAGAGGGTCCTCAGCAGAGACTGGCGGAGTGACAGAGATGTTCATGCAGGAGACGTCCCTGAGGATGTTTGTTGAAGTGGAGACGGAGTGACGGTGAAAGCAGATAAGTCAGCGGCGTGATGGGATTGGTCAGTGGCAAGGGCAGAGGTGTCACCAGTGGGAATGGATATGTCAGCAGTGGCAGGGGATTGGTCAGCAGTGGGGTCAGGAGTGGTTGTTGGATGCACTGCTACATCATCCTGAGCTGACAGACTGGAGGGATGGGTGGAGATGTGAAGTCGACTCTGCAAAGTGTTAACCATACCCTGAATATGGTGGATCTGCTCCTCTGTCTGACAGATTCATCCATCGTGGGATGCAAGCATCTTATCCGCATGAGAAACATTGGTTTGCAGGGTTTCCATGCAGCCACCAAGCATGTCGACCTGAGTCTGGTAGCGATGGAAGAAGTCCTCAATATGCGGTAACCAGCTCACCTCAGCTGTGACAAACCCATCTCGCACCTGCTCCCTGGAACCCATTCTCCATCCTGTCCAAACAGCTCTCCACCTCTGCCATTACACCAGCCACAATGTCCTCACTGTGACTAGACTCCATTGCCCACTCCTTGCCCTTTCCCTTGACCAGAAGAGGATCTGCTGGGTGGTTGGAGGTCAACGGTTGGGATGGACGGACGGACGGTTTTGATGGTTCTGTAATTGGACTGGCTGGTTCATCTGCTAACTATTGGTTAGCTATTTGAGCAGGAAAAGAGTTTCATACCGTCATCACTCTCAATAATCGTCACTGACTTCTTTCTCAGAGGTTTTTTTCCCTTTCCCTTGTTGCTGGGCTTGATGGTTTTCTTGACAATTGTCAGGCTGCATGTTCGTTTGCAAATGAGCTGGCAGGGATTGCATGCAGTGCCACCCTTTGTCCTGACACACTGTAGCCGCTTACTTGTGCAATATTGGCAAGGAGGGTTGATGTGCTGACCCTCGCAACGAGGTGCTGTTCTCAGATACCTGCTCAACAGCATCCCTCCAGTAATTTCCCCCTTTGGTATCCTGCCCTCTTGTTCTTCCTCTTCCTCTTCCTCTTCATCCTCGTCCTCATCCTCATCCTCCTGCTCTTTCTGTTGACAATAGATACCAGGAGGACGTTGTCCAATATAGGTCACCCATTTTGGCTTCTTGGGATTTGGCGACGGACCAGATAAATCTCCTGCTGCTGGAAGACTTGGTTGTTTTCTCTTTTTTGGGATTGGTGACGGACCAGACAAATCTCCTGCTGCTGGCCTATGACCTATCCGGTCTTCTCGTGCCAGTGCCATCAACAGACCAGCCTCAGTCAACAGATCAGGTCGTTTTTCACCCCCACTTGGTTCTTCCCCCTTCCGCTCCTCTGGGTCCATTTCTTCGCAGCGTCCTTCAACCACCTGGTCATATCCTCATCAGAAAGCTTGCTCTGGAGCAGTGGGATAACTTCGTTGATGAAACTTCTCCTGGCATCAAGGAGGAGTTTCTTGTCATGAACCACATCTCAATCTACAAGACGACTATTAGTGCATGTCTATTAGGCAGGAGTGCTTGTATCTTACCAGGTCCTTCTGCTGTGCTTTGAGTTGACACAGGTCTCCTCTGAGAGCAAGGTATAATACTTGAACATCCATGTCAACAACCCGTTGGTGGAGTTCTTTGATATTGTCAATTTAATACAGATGCACCAGTTGCAGTAAATTCTCTATCCATTCAAATTCTGTATAGGTCCGTTTGTGCACTACATGAACACCATCCTGACTTGTAGTAAGCACCTGTGATACAATGGAATATTCATAAATTGATATTTCATATTGTGCACAAGAGGTGGGTTTGACTCCCACTAGTTCACATTATATAATAGCAGCAGGCCACTGACGTCCGCTAGCGTCATGAATTTGATCCGTTGAAAACTCCAGAGATTTCTGCAGTGGCATAAGATGGACGAGTTTGCGTGTGTGTTCATTCCAGTGCTCATGACCAGTTGATAATACACTGTGGCTGGCTACCTTTGTGCTGGTCTTTGTAAAAAAGATAGTCAGCCCTGGTGTATTGTCACTTGTCATGTGAACTGGAATGATCTCATGCGTCAACTCCTCCATCCTATCCCACTTCAGTAATTGCTAGAGTTTTGGTCAGATCAACTACCACAGGTGCTTACTACAGGTCAGTATAATGTACATGTAGAGCAAAAATGCACCCATATAAAAACACACCATTAGTCCCTGTTAAGATGGAGTAGGGGGAGTAGAACCCACCGCTGTACACAATATTGAATATCAATAAACGAATATTCCACTGAACCACTGGGACTGGTTGCACTGCTGATGTCAGCTGGCTCACATGCTGACATCAGCTACCGTCCGCTGGCATGCCAGCAGACAGTGGACACTCACGTACCCTCTTCCGCCCTTCCCCCTCTTTCTTCCGAGTGCCATCCTCTCCACTCCCCACACTACCTCACATGCCACCCCTGTCCACCACATGCACCCCGCTTCCCTCCTCCCCCCTGACCTGACGTCCGACGTCTGCTATGTCCGCTGGTGTACCAGTGGACACCCATGCTCCTCCCCTTCCCTCTTCCCCCTCTTTCTCCCCACCCCCATCTCTCTTCTGCCACCCCCCATGCTCTCTGAGACGCCACCCCATGCGGCAGACACCTACGCACCCCGTTTCCTTCTCTCCTCCCCTGATGCCAGACGATGCTGGACGATGCCAGATGATGCCAGGGGTTGCCGATGGATTTCCGTAGATGCCAACGGATATCAGCGGATATCCAGCAGATGCCGATGGATGCACAATAGATGCCAATGGATGCTGACAGATGCCAGCGGGTTACGACGGCCCCACACGCACGATCCAAGTATACAGTCCCTGCCCACTACTCAATGACCCCCGGAACCCATCCCAGACACCCCAGAACCCTGAGACCCGGTCCTGTAGTACTTATAGCGTAGTTCCCCGTTGTATTTGCTAGTCTTGATATTAACTTGAATTGTTGCGTGCCCTCTGCTTGACTAGTACGCACTGACTGGCACGCTTAAATAACCGCGTGCTCTAAGTTTGGTATGCACTTCGCGACTTATAATTTGTTAACCCGGTCTCATCTTAGAACCCCCAGTTCACGACTCGACCCCCACCCAACTCTCAGCTACCCAAAATCCAAAACCCCCAGATCAAGTCCCCTCTCCTGGGATCACCCCTGTCTGTGTCTTGAACTTCAGAGTCCTAGCCCCAGAGTTCCAGACACCTGAGTATCCATAGATCAAGTCCGCCTTGTAAGGGCGTTGCTTTCCTGGAAAGCCCCCAACTCAGTGGAACCTGACACCATATGCCTGTGGGGGGGAATCGAACCCCTGGCCTTGGAAAAGCCTCCAGCAATGGAATGCACATTTAACCATTGCACCACAGGTCCATTACTAACAGATAGATTCAAAGGTCGGATAACACAATGAATAGATGCCCACCTACATTTCTGCAGGTTCCCATATGGATTTTTTGAGGTGGAAGGGGGGTGGCATACCTCCCAAAAGAGTTTTTGTGGCTTGAAAGGAGCATTGGCATCAGCAGCCATCAGCTGGCCATCAGCTGGCATCTGTTGGAGTTTGTCGGCAGCCAATTGGCACGGAGAGAGCTGTGATGCATGATGCGTTGATGACGCCCAAAGTTTGGTCAGTAACAAATGTAGCTAAA
>QGOA01001732.1:0-12090 GCA_003313075.1 Termitomyces sp. MG16
TTAAAATAGGTAGAACGTGTGCGCTAAGTTCAGAACGAGTGCGGCAAGGTTTCCGGAGCCGGTGCCAAGCCTGCCGTTGATGCGCCTAACCTGTATAGGGTCCTATCAGCACCCCCAGCACAAGACGCTTCATACAAGGACTGGAAGAAGGCAATCATTTAGTCGTACTCTGGTGCCAAGGAATCTACATGATACATGGTAAATGAACTCCAAAAGCTAGTACAGGACTCCTTTGATAGCAGTACTTACTCTCTTGGCACCTTCTTGACTTACTACTGGGAATTTCAGAAGGTCACCAGATAGTTAATTCAAAACAGAAAAATATATGTCAATGAGGAACATCGCTTATTCCAGCAGGGCATCCCAATGTCACTATGGACTGGGATTGCTAGGCGCTTAAAAATCACAAAGCTGACTCATCACTCTGAGGAACCCTATGACGTTACCAATGTATTTGAAGCTGGTAAATGGGTATTAAAAGGTACTAACACAGGTATTGGCTTGGGACCTTAGCATGCTAGGATGACCCTGCCACCTGACTACGCCAATGGTATCCTTCCTGTTCTGACCACTGCTGCTCCTGCTACTGACTTTGTTAAGAAAGAAGAACTTAACTCTGCTATTAATGCTGCCGTTGCCTCTGTCATGACCCGTATTAAGACCATGATCGCCACCAGCATTACTGCCACCTAAGTTGCTAACGCTCCTAGAAGCAACCTTTGCCACTTCTGTGGTGAAATTGGCCACACGATGACTTGAAGATGCTGTGCTACACTAGAGACCTATATTCGGCAAGATAAAGTATGCAGGGCCCTTGACGGCAAGGTTGTCTTGACTACTGGCGCTTTGATTCCCAACTACCCGGAACTTAAGTCCTACCAGGAATGGGTAAATGAATAGCATAGGCGCAATCCAGGACAAATCGTTACTGGCACCCTCTCTGGCAATGCCAACCCAGATTCTGAACAGGCAGCACAGCAGCAAATGATCCACGAGGTACTGCACTTTGATAGCATTGGCGACCAGCTCAGTTTCTCACAGGAAAAACGTATCAAGAACTTGGAACAGAAGCTTAACTTGCTAAAGAACCAGGTATTTGACGGTGTTGAGATTAAATAGCCAAAGAAGCCTTTACGCGGTTACAAGCCCATGTCGACCACTAGTAGCCAGCTGTCTTCAGCCCCTGCTGCTCAACCAGTTCCTACTGCTCCTCTGTCTACTACCACACCCTTGTCTACAGCTCCTGCACCCAACACACCCTTGCCGCCTTTTCACCCTTATACTGGTCTTTCCAATAGATATCACACTCCTGCCCAATGTAACTTTGCCGCTCCCAAGAAATGACCTGAAGGCGGTTACTGTCCCACTGCACCTATATTCAACATTGAGAAATCCAACCATGTCTTTAACCGCATCATAAAGATGCCAGTCATGCTATCAGTGGAGGAACTCTGTAGTATTGCACCAGACATCAGAAATCAGGTGGAAACAGTGGTAACCCCACGATGACCCTTGGCAACTACCATTACTGAGGTGAACAAACTAGATGATGCTCTCCCTGGTTTTTCAGTCACTACTGACCCTCCTATTACGCTTAGCGACAATACGTGTACTGCTGATTCCATTGCCAACGCAACCTCTGTGGATCCTGTCAAGACGTATATGAGATTGTTGGACCCAGGAGAAGATCCTGCCATCCTTACCATTGCCCAGGACTCCCATGCTATCAGGTCTATCATGCTTACCATCGACAACAAAAGTGAGGTCAAGGCCATTATGGACAATGGTTCTCAGATCATCTCTATGGCGGCCAAAGTCGCCAACAATTTAGGCCTGATTTATGATCCTACCGTTGTTTTGAATATGCAGAGCGCTAACAGTACTGTTGATAGATCCCTAGGACTCACTAAGAATGTGCTGTGCACTATTGGCAATATCACGTTCTATCTCCAGATCCACATCCTTCGTTCTCCTGCTTACAACCTCCTCCTGTTAAAGACAGGCAAAGCACAGGGGACAGAAACTGTCACTAAAGCTGAAGTCCAAAGTCAGAAAGAGTGTATTGAGCAAGTAAAGTATTACTAACCTGAAGTCCAAAGTCAGAAAGAGTGAGGACTTCAGATGATCTATCTACAGTTTATATACTACTGGAAAACTATATACATGTGAATAAAGAATAATCACATGTGAATACATGTGATAGAATATAATCACATGGGGAATACATGTGATAGAATGAACTTGGGATAGAATGATGATCATAATGGAATGCATGCAACAGGCAATTTCAACACCTCCTCGATAGACCTTTTGACGTCTTAGCATGCTTGATAGTCAAGACCTTTACCGACAATGAAATGACCTTGACCATTAGCGACTCTAATTCCGGAATCCAACGCACTGTACCGACATTCCCTAGAGGACAGCGGAAAGGTACTCATGGCAAGCCGCCTGAGTTCACTGAGCAGCACGCCAGTGAGCCACCTCTGTTGAAATTGCCTGTTGCATGCATTCCATTATGATCATCATTCTATCCCAAGTTCATTCTATCACATGTATTCCCATATGATTATATTCTATCACATGTATCCACATATGATTATACTTTATCACATGTATCCTCCATGTGATTATATTTATCCACATGTGATTATATTCTATCACATGTATCCACATGTGATTATACTTTATCACATGTATCCACATGTGATTATTCTTTATTCACATGTATATAGTTTTCCAGTAGTATATAAACTGTAGATAGATCATCTGAAGTCCTCACTCTTTCTGACTTTGGACTTCAGCTTTAGTGACAGTTTCTGTCCCCTGTGCTTTGCCTGTCTTTAACAACCTCACCAGTGTTTTCACAGACCATCAAGAAGGTGATTGGCGACGATCACAGAGATGAGGCACTAATGCTAGAATTTGACCATGCTAGTGGTCGTGCACATATTTTGAAAACGGCCTTTCTTAATACAGAAGTACTCTCTACTATACCTAATTGCGCTACTGAAAATCTCCAGAAAACTCCACAAAACATTACCGACTCTTCTCTTGCCTATCTTTACCTTACCGCCTCAGACTCTTTCCAGAAAATCGCTACAAAAGCTACTTACTTAACCACCCTTCTCAGAGCCTCTGCTCCTGCCATTCTTGGACTTTCTGCTCCTCACTCTATTGTTACCGACTCTAGTCCCCTTCCCACTTCTGCTTATACTAATGCTAACGCATCTAAAAGGAAAGGGGTACAAGTCAAAAAGAAATACAAGCCCATTGCGCTTAAAACAAAACCTGTTGCCGCTCACTCACCAGAAGCCTTCTGAATCGAACACCATATCCTTGGCAACCCGCTTGCTGACATGCCGACTCTCACGCCACATCCACTACCATTCCAACCAACAGGACAATTTACTGCTAAATACCAACAGCAATTCACTAAAGAATATGATACTGGCTTCCTCACCAAGGACGAATTGGATGTTCTTACCGACCTTGTTGCTAAGCAGAATCATGCCTTTGCTTGGGAGGACTCTGAACATGGTAGCTTGCACACAGACTTCTTCCTGCTAATGGTAATCCCTACTATTTCTCACATACCATGGACTGAACACAACAGACCCTTGCTGCCTGGCATTGAAGCCAAGGTCTGCCAGATTATATGCACCAAGATACAGGCTGGCATCTACGAGCCATCCAACAGCTCTTACCATTCCCCCTGGTTCTGTGTCTTTAAGAAAAATGGTAATTTGCGTATTGTTCACAGTCTAGAGCCACTAAATAGGATTATCATTCAGCACTCTGGTGTGCCTCCCTTTTCCGACCACATTGCTGAATCCTTTGCTGGTCGCATTTGTGGCACCACTCTTGACCTTTATGTTGGCTATGATGAACGCTTGATCCATCCCTCTTCCTGCGACCTTACCACCTTTCAGACTCTCTTTGGCACTTTGCACCTAGTTACTCTCCCTATGGGCTGGACTAACTCAGTCCCTATCTTTCACGACAACATTACCTTTATCCTGCAATCCGAGATCCCCCATAACATGCTCAGCTTTATAGATGACGTTGGCGTTAAAGGTCCTAAGGATTGGTGACTCATTGACGGCTTACTGAAGAAGCATCCTGACAATCATAATATACGCTTGGTGCTCTGGGACTTCTTCCAGCTGCTTAACTGTATTCTCCAGCACATGAAGTATAGTGGCGGCACCTTTAGTGGTCACAAGCTCCTGCTCTGTGCATCAAGGTTCAAGATACTTGGCCACATCTGTACTCTCACTAGTCGCATTCCAGACGAGTCCTGCTTAGCCCTCTTAGAGTGTTGGGGCCCTTGCCATGACCTGTCTGAGGTTTGCACCTTCTTAGGAACCATTGGTGTTCTCCATATATTTGTCAAGAACTTTGCCCATCACGCTCATCACCTTACCCGACTCACACATGCTAACAAACTCTTTGAGTTTGGCCCTGACCAAGTCAATTCCCAATACAACCTCGTCAAAGCATTAAAAGATGCTAAGCCCTTGGTTCCTATTGACTACACATCTGCTGACCCTGTCATCTTAGCGGTTGATACCTTGTACATTGCTGTCAGGTACTTCCTCTGCCAGTGCCTTAGCGATAACCGGAAGCAGCGTCACTACAACCACTTTGGATCTATTACATTTAACGACCAGGAATCATGCTACAGCCAGCCCAAATTGGAGCTATATGGGCTCTTCAAGGCTTTCCAGGCACTAAGAATATACCTCATTGGTGTGCGCAACCTTATTGTCAAGGTAGACGCTAGGTACATTGAGGGGATGCTGCAAAACCCTGACATACAGCTGTCCGCTAGCATGAACCATTGAGTAGTAGCTATTTTATGTTTCACTTTGAGCTTGTTCATGTTAAAGGCACCTTTTATTGCCTGGACGGACTATCTAGGCGACCATGGCAGCCTGGCGACCTGGTAAACAACCCCAAAGACAATAGCAATTTCGAAGACTGGGTTGACCAACTACACGGCTTCATGCATCTTATTCAACAGCCAGTTCAGTTACTTTGTTGGCAACTACCCACCACTGTTCTCTTGCACCCTATCATCTCTTATCAACCAGTTGCCTTTAGTGCTCTCCTTACATTCTACATGGCAAGCATACTTACCCAGGATTTGCCTCTGGTAAGGATCGTACAAGAATCTTGACCGCTAAGAGAAGACAGTTGTCAGCTTACCTACAACAACATGCCCTGATCTGCCAAAGCCCAAGCCGAGGATAAGCGTCTCCTAGCCATTGAACAATGGATACAAGACCTCAAGCACCCTGACCATCTTAGAGACGATGAGTACACCACTTTCATACATTATGCAACTCACTTCTTCTTTACCGACAATTGTCTTTGGCAACATTATAGCAATGGTGCTCACAAATTGGTCATCAAGCCTGACAGTCACCTATGTATCTTGCGCGCTATGCATGACAAACTTGGTCATAGAGGTCTGTATGCTACTCGGGCCTCCCTCTTGGAGCGCTTTTGGTGGCCTCACGTTAGTGCCGATGTCACCTGGTATATCAGGACTTGCCACCTTTGTCAGATTCAGCAGACTTGCCAAGTGCTCATACCGCCTACTGTCGCCACCTCAGCACCCTTGTTCAGCAAGATCTACATCAACACCATGCACATGCCTAAGTCTGGTCGCTATAAATATATCATCCAAAGACGCTGCTTGCTAAACCACTGGCCCGAATTCCACATGCTCCAACAAGAAAATACCAACACTGTTGCCAAGTGGCTTTTTGAGGACGTTATTTGTCGATGAGGTGTGCTAAGAGAAATTGTCACAGATAATGGTGCACCTATCATTAAAGCTCTGACTTACCTCGCCAAGAAGTACAACATTCACCACCTAACGGCTTAGTGGAACAACCTCATTTCAACGTGTGGCAGGCGCTCTTCAAGGCAGTCGATGGCAATAAATCATGCTGGAGTGAGGCGACTTATTCAGTCTTCTGGTCAGAAAGGGTCACTATTTGTAAGTGCATGGGTTGTTCTCCCTATTATGCAGCTACTGGCACCCATCCCTTCTCTCTGCTGACATTGTCAAGGTGACTTACCTTCAGCCAGCTCTCAACAGTCTCTTAGTGACTACCAACCTCATTGCCAGATGTGCTATTGACCTACAGTGACGGCGCAAAGACTTGGAGCGGCTCTATAAAACAGTCTTTGCCACACATCGCCAAGCTGCACTCAGATTTGAAGCTGACCATAGGGCCACTATCAGGGACTACGACTTCCCATGAGGCACGCTAGTGCTTATGCGCAATTCCAAGATTGAGATGTCATATAACAAGAAGATGCGCCCATGCTACTTGGGGCCATTGGTAGTTATCTTGCGTAACCATAGAGGCGCTTACATCCTTTGTAAACTAGATGGGTCAGTGCTCCACTGACCCATTGCCGCCTTCCATCTCTTGTCATACCTTACTAGGGAATGCATTGACTTACCACTGGAAGTGCTAGATATCAATACCGCTAAGCTACGAGAGCTTGAAGAAACAGAATTATTGAATGATGACGACATACCCACTATAACTGAAGAAGAAGATTGAATATCTCATAAACTACTATAAACCTCTGATAAGCATTTCTTTATATTCATTTACTATACGTTACTTTTCCTTGCCATATCACTTACTGTACATACTTCACAGACACTTTCTCTACATACTCAAGCCGCAATGCTAACGTGTCGCCAATGCTTAGCGCCTTGCACAACTCTCACCAAGGGTTTTTTGCTATGATGATCTACTGAGTGTTTCCCTTTTTCTCAGAATTTGACTAAGTCCCTCACCTACTATTCCTCCTGCTGAAAACTTACCTTAGAATGCTTGCCACTTGCTTTCCCTTTGCTTTACTTTCTTTGCTCTGTGCTGTTGCGCTAACTCAGACTACTGGACTTATCCCTCCACTCGGCAATGAGGCGGCAAAAACATATATACGCAGATAGTAACAAGAAATTATTTACACAACGGCCTATCTACCCTAAGGTCCGTCAGTCTTTGTCATCTGTAAGCGACAAGGAGTCATCAAGGGGCAAGAGGTCGCCAACCTGAACGTGGTTGAGGGCTTGCCACTCTAGTGCTTTGTTGCAGTCAGCTTGATACTCTTGCAGGGCATCCATACTAGGGGTCAAGTTGGAATACCAGAGTCGCAAAGCCATAATCTGCTCTCAGGCTCGTTTGTGCTCATGACCCAACACAGCTCATATGCTTGCCGCATGTGTTGCCATCTGCTCTATAACCTGGGGAGGGTACAAGGCTACCACAGGATAGACCAAGTCCTCCTCCAGCTACTCATAAGAGTTGCCAGCGATTCTTGGCTGAGGCTGGGGGGTCCACGACAAAGGCCCACTTGAGCTCACCCATTGCCACATCGCTAAGTCGTCACCACTTGCCCAGGAGGCAGCAGGATCTATCTGGAACTTGCTAGGGATCTTCCTCAAAGTTTCCTCCACCTCACCCCCGGCCTTCTTGTTGCCGCCCTCTGCCTTCTTATGACTTGGCAACCCTCAACGTGTCTCCTCATCCCTGGCGGACTCCTGCATGCCAGTAGGCTCCTCCATGTCAATGTCACCTCCCTTGTGTTAGACGCCAGTAGTCGAAAGGTCGGCTGGCACATTGTCAGGCAAGGCAATGGGGGACAGTAAGCGGCTAGGACTAGCCTCACTGCTAATGGAGAGAAGACAGCTGGCAGCAAGGGCTTCTTCTAATTTCCTCATCTCCGTGTCCTCAGCAGTTGGAGAGGGGGTGGGTGACTCGATATGCACACATTTGGCCTTAGCCTTGCCCTTGCTTGGGAAGGAGGCCTTGTATTTTTCTTGGCGCTCGCCAGCGCTGTGCTTGCCAACTGATTCCAACTTTTCTCCTTGGTGCTGCTGACATGCCAAGAAGGACTTGCTGATCTTGGCCGCTCTCCCAGTGGCAACCTCCTGATGTTCCCTCTCAACAAACTCCCTAGCCCACCTCACCAGAATCACCTGGAAAAAGGTCTTCTTGATGACAAGATCAGATGTCCCACCATGCTCATGACTCTTGGCGCTGTCAATTGTGCAAGCACGTTTGAGGATGCCGCACTGGTAGCAGGGCTGAGCACCAGTGGGAAACTAGCAACTCTCTGGGTTGTTGTCAGCCCAGCATTTGTTGCACTAAGTAAGGATAAGAAGGAGTCATGTTAAGAGGTCAATAAAGCTTACTGCCCCATGTGAATCCTTGAACTCCTGGCGTGCCACCAGAGAAACCATGCACTTGTTCTTCATCTTGGGCAACTCCACTCCTTCCTCAATGCCCTTATCCCCAACTACGTCTTCCCAGTGTGGCAAGAGCAAACTCCTCAACTCCTTGTCATCGAACATTGTCTGACTAGGGAGCTGGGAGAGGGTCAGTAAAGATCTCCCACAGCATACCTCATATTGAGGGCCCTTCCTTGCGAGACTAGCAAAAGTTACTATTGATAAGCGGCAATGGCAAAGACACCAGACTCATCTTCTTCTTCAAAGCTTTGCCAGGCTTTGAAGGCAAGTCCCCTGTGCTTGCTGGCAGCATAGAGCCCTGAACACTGCTGGCATGAGACCTCTTGCTCGAACCCTTGGCAACAGACTCCTTCTTCTGCTCCTTGGTGAGCTCTGCCCTGATTATTGACATATCATGTGCAGCACCACTCCTGCACCTTGATCTTGCAATCCCAGCCTATGCCAAGCACTCTAACCTCATACCACTTTTCCAGTAACTTCATCACACCAATAACCAGATTGGGGGGCGCCTCAGCGCCAACACCCTCAATATGGTGAATGAACTGGTTTGCCTTGGCAATATAGGCATAGGCGGCTTCCTGCACTTCTTGGAACAGCACGGGGGGTGGAGTTGGAATTTAGAAAGACATGTTTTGAGACAAGAGTGCCAGGTTTTCAGAAAAAGAGGTGAAGTCCAACCTCATGCACTAGACTATAAGGGGATTTTTGCAGATGCACAGGCCACCTGTCACACAAAGCACTAACAGTGACTATCTTGTGACTAGGGACAGTCAATTTTTCAGTTGGGGGGAGATGATAGGACCCCACGCAGGCTAGGTGCATCAATGGCAGGCTCAGCATTGATTCTGGACACCTTGCCGCACTCATGCCAAACTTGGCACATGCAATTTATTCTTTCTAGGCCATTCCCGATGGACATGCATGGCAACCATCAAGATCGATCAGTGATAGCACCAGTGGCAGCTAAAATGACAGCTGTCATCACGTCGTTGGTAAGGTCTTGACAGGTGGTGCTAATTAATCAATGAAGCTGAGGACATTATGCAGTATTTGGGCTAGAGAATAAAAGTGATGTCGTCATGGAATATAGGAACTGAATTTGTCCAACTCATTGGCAGAGTAATTAGGTGCATTATGCTAAATGGAGTTTGAAATGTGGTGAGATTACGGAAAGAAGAGTGTATCAGACACTCATCGTAGCCAATGTAGAGATTGAAAGTAGTGCCACAAATGCGCCCAGCAAAGGACTCAGCAATATGGTTAGGAAAAAGTGGTATGCCAGAGTATCATATGGTAATTCTGTATAGCGGTTCAAGGCTATGGACTATGCACAGGTTGCTGTTCTTTTTGAGGATACAAAACCATCAGAAGCAGTAAGAGCTGTTGAAGGGTTTGTAGACATCAGCCTTAATCTTGGTCCTAATGATTTGGCAGATCTCAACTTTGATCTCTGGCAGTAAGAATCTATTGTGCTCAGTCCACACACAGCATGTGGGAAATGGTTGGGATTATGACAGGTGGGAAGAAATCTGTACATAAACTGCCACATTCTGAGTCCTCCCAGACGAAGACTTTGTTTTGCTTAGCAACAAGATCAGTAAGAACATCCAATTCATTTTTGGTCAAGAACTCTGTATTATGCTTCTTAGTAAACTGCTGCTGGCACTCTGTGGTAAAATGTCCCATGGGCTGAGAAGGTGGCAGATTCGGTGATAAGGTTGGTATATCAGCAAGTGGGTTGCCAATGATCTGGCACTCAATTCAAAAGGTCTCAGGAGAGTGTGTGGTGATGAGTTTTGTTTTGAGAGCAACTGGTTTGTATTTCTCTTTGACTTGGACCCCTTTCCTTTTAAGAGCGTTAGCTTGATTATATACAGGAGTGGAAAGGGGAAAAGTAGCCTGAGGAGTGGCAAGTCTGAGAATAGCAGAAGATGAGGCTCTGAGAAGGGTAGTTAGATATGTATCAGTAGACACAATATTTTAAAATGATTTGCTAAGGTATAAGTATCAAGAGGAATCAGTAATATTTTAGTTTTTCTGGGAAGGCTTAGCATTGGTAGCGGATAAGATAAATAAAACTTCTTCATCAAGAAAGTGGTAGACACAACATTTACAAGACCAGAATAATAATTATATTCAAGCATTAGTGCCACATCTTGATCATTGCCAATCACCTCCTTGATGGTTTGTGAAAACACCTGTAGGGTTGTTTGTTAGCATGTTGGTTGGTAAATTCTAGAAGCTTAGCATGGGTGTCTTTTTGTTGTCTCCTAGAGAACGTTAACACCATTTGTCAGATTCTGGAATTTGGGTTGCTAATAGTTAGAGTTGTCTCATTGTCGATAATGGTCTTGATGACTAATTATGCCAAGATGTTGAATGGTTTGCTAAGAAGTAAATCATATGTTGAGGATTGTAAAATGTGTATCTGAAGGTAGAAAGTAATGTTGCCAAGGGTACAAGAAACGTTCTTAGCAAGGCCCAAGGATCTGTCTACTGTGCTGTTAGTGCTTTACATGTTTAGAATAATGGTAAGATCATAAATGAGACCAAGATTATTCACAACTTCAGCTGCCATCAAAATGATTTGGAAACTACTATCCACAATAGCCTTTGCCTCATGCTTGTTGTTTATAGTTAGTGCAACTGAGCAGATAGCATGTGATTCCTGAGCAACAGTTAAAATTGTCAGGTCTTCTCTATGTTCTACCAACCTAAAATAGGTCTCTACTGGGTCCACAGAGGTGGCATTAGCAATGGCATTGGCAGGAGATTTATCAGTGCCAGGAGAGTCACTGTAAGGGCGACCTCTAGAGGCTGTGGCTCAGTCACACAGCTGGCAGAGGGAGATCCAAAGTATATTAGAGTATGTACTGACAATATTATAATAACTACTCACCTGGCAGAGGGAGATCCAAAGAGAACAAGTCTAGGGATTTCCTATGCCAGGTTGGACATTTCTGGGGCCTCTGAAGCATGGGAAACAACTGTATAGTACAACAAAACCTTGAAAACTTGAAAATTGCCTACACAAACAATTGCACAAATAAGGGGCAAACTCTGGCAAACTCTGACTTATGTAAGCAGTCTGGAAGCAGTGCTGAAGAGCCCACACTTGTCTGAATGGTAGCTAAAGAACCAGAGCATCTCAAAGACTGAAAATAGTATTAACAGATAGTGTTGAAAGAATAGAAATAGTAAAATGAAATAATGTTAGAAGAAATAAGAAAATGAATGAAAGGAGAGCAGAAGAAATAAGGAGTGAAAAAAGAAAGAAATGAGGAGTCCTCTGATAGTTGCTAGTAATGGAAAAGCTAGGAAGTGCATTGTTAAGTTTGTCCACCTCGGCAACCGCTATTGCCAAGGGTTGTTGTGGAGTGACTGCCATCTTGACTTGGTTGCGGACATCTGGGGCTATACTACAAAGCTCTTCCACTGATAAGGTAATAGCAGTTTTCATAATGCAACTAAAGACATGATTAGATTTTTCTATATTAAATATTGACATAGTAGGTTGGTAGCTGTCCTCAGGATGCTTCTCAGGAGTGGCAAAATTTTGTTGGGTGGGAGCATGATAGCAGTCAGGGATCGATCCCTGAGTAGGGGTGGAGAGGCAGCAACGGTGGTTTGGGAGTGGTAGTAGATGAGGATGGTTCTGAGGTTGTAGCTGAAGGTGTGGCAAGAGGCATTGGCTTATATCCTTTGAGAGGTTGTTTAGGCTGCTTAACTTCAATCCCATCAAAAACCTAATTCTTAAGCAAATCTAATTCCTTCTGTAGTTTAGCAATATGCTCTTTCTACAA
>QGOA01001738.1:0-10339 GCA_003313075.1 Termitomyces sp. MG16
GTCAACGAGGGTGTCAAGGGAGGTTTCAGAGGGAGTGAGGCGGGTTTTGAGGAGGAGGGAGTGCAAGGAGTGGGAGGGTAGGTAAGCCGTGAGGGTGTCCTGTGCGAGTGTCATGGAGCAAAGATGGGAAACTGGAGCAGAGAAGATGTCGGGGTCGATTCCGCAATTTAGGGTGTCTTCCAGGTCTAAATCGCCAGGTCGTTTTCCGAATACTCAAAGGTGGCGTCCTCTCCTTCGAAGGTCCAGGTGGTGCGTCCCATAACCTGTTGTTGGGGACACTTGGAGATGAAATGGTCTTTCTTATCACAGAGTATGCAAATGCCTTCCCTCCTTCATTGTTCCTGCACATCCTTTGGAACCTCGATCCAGGGCCGTCCCTTCTTTTGAAGCCGGTTGGCCCAGAGGGCCTCCTTGTCCTGTTTGTTAGCGAAGTCAAGGTCTTTGGGGTCTTCCGGGGGTTCTTCGGGGCTTGGCACGTCGCCTGGGTCATGGGCAGCCATGGCGGCGTTGAGTTGGGCCTGGAGGCAGGTGCCGCTGCCGGGGTTAGTATTGGGTGGGCCATAACTCACCGGGGGTCAGCCACCGGGAAATGCAGAGGGACCGGGGTTCCAATTTTGGGGGTTGGGGGTTTTGCCGGAGGGCCATAGGGGTCCTCCCCTAGGGTTTCAGGGAGGTCGGGAGTTCAAATACTTGCTGTGGTCTTCCCAGTAACATTGGTTGATCTGCATGACGAGGGCCTTGTATCCGTCATAGGAGGGTTGTTTCAGGGCGAGTCAGAGGACGTCCTTGATACGTTGCGGCAGAGCACGGTGGAGGGCGTACTGGAGGGCGCTGTAATTCCAACCTGTCTCGTAAGCTTCCTTCTCAAAATGTACAATAAAGGTGGTAAAACATTCTTCAGAGCGCATCCAGAGGTTGAAGAGGTTGTCCTCGGCCTTGGCCATGGTGTTGTAGATCCTGAATTTCCTGGAGAACTCATCAACAAAGGCTTGCCAGCGAGAGAGTGCCAGGTTGTTGGGGTCGAACTGGATGAGGGCCGTGTAATGGTTGAAGGCGATCCCCTGGAGGTACGAGGCAGCAAAGGCCATCCAGGAGCTGTCAACCTGGAATGTGAGTGGCTTCACCTGAAACGTGTTAAGACATTGGATGAGGAATGTACGCCATTTTTGGGGGTCCCAGCCCGTGAATGCATCAGGCTTTTGAATGTCCAGGCATCCTTCATGGGCAAGGGCGTTGCGAGTGTCATCTGCTCTGGCAGCATTGCGGGGAGGGAGGCCGGCATTGTAGTAGTAGTAATAATGGTCACCCCCCCCTCCTTGTGGAGGAAAGGCACCGAGGGCAGGACCCCACCCGCCTGGAGGGCCTCCTCCAGGTGGCTCACCTGGGGGTCCGCACCTGGGAGGTCCATTGTCCCAGGGGAGTTTGTTCCTGCCAGGGGGAGGCCCGGGTCTCCACGCAGGGGGTGGCGGAGGTGGGGGGCCTGGGGGTTGCCCTTGAGGCTCGGCTGGGGGTAGCGGAGGCGGTTAGGGAGGGTTCGGTGGTGTCGGGTTGATCTGAGGGAGGCCGGGGTCGGGTGCCGGGTTGCACGGAGGACGTTCAACCCGGGAGGGTCGCGCTTGCATCGGAGGCCGTGGGAGGTTCTGCAGATCGAAGTGGGGTGGGGGGTCGCAGCAGAAGTTGGGCTCCGGAGGGGCTAGTACCAGGACGGGCGCAGGCATGGGACGTTGTTTGTTGTTGCTGCGCGTGAGCTCGTTGATGTAGCACAGCGTGTTGTCCATGCTGGGAGTGTCTGCGCAGGGTCTACCAGAGTTCGCCGGGGCTGGGGGTCAGGCGTTGTCTATTTGCGGGAGCGGTTCCAAGAGTCTCTGGGGCTGTCCCCAGGTCTTGAAGGTGCTAGGAACAGAGTTAGCCCTACGGCGAGTTGACAAGCCTACCATGCGGGCAGTGGGCTGATCAAATAGCCCTCCCGTCGGGTTGAGGGACCGTAGTATGGCTGAGGCGTTTTGTTGCTCTTCCCCTTGTTGTTGCTCCGGAGTGGGAACCGCAGAGGCTGCCAGGGTTGGTTCTGGAAGTTCCCGCCAGATGTGAATCGAGCAGCCCGGGTCTGCAGGGTCGTTGAGGGGTCAAGAGGAGGGGGATGCGTGGACTTCGTCGAGCAGTTGTTGCAATTCTTTCCGGAGGATTGTGTTACGTCTATACTTTACCATAGTCTGCTCTGGAAGTTCTTCTCGCATGAGGCAATCCCTGAATTCGACCAAGCAATGGCAGTCCTCCGGAGTGCCTGCGAAGTTGTTGTGTCCGAATTCCGTGAGTAGCGCCCTTGCCCATTGTGCGAAGTCCTCCGGCGAGATCCTGAGTGAGCAGAGCACTTTGTCCCGTTGCCATTCGTAGTCCTCAAGACGTCGTTGTCCCATTGGTGAGGGAGGGGTCTGAGCGGGTGGGGCGGTGATGATGCCAACTGTGGTTGGGTGCACTGGACGTATACGCAGTACAACGCTGTCTCCAGCACCTGGCGTACGGGTTTGTGAGGAGTCCCGGCAGGGTCCCAGTGTGCTTGAGCAGAGGTGGTAGGGCAATGCGCTAGATGATAGCACCTCAGGTGCTACCTAGCAAGTGGTAAGTGTCATAGTTTAGAAGAAGTTATAGAGAATAAAACAAATAGCATAGCGTAGTGTGCCTGTAGGTGGCATCATAAACGACAAAGACAAGATAGACAAAGGCAATATTTGACGGCCACGCACGGCAAGAAGCAGATCCAATTAGTGATAGTGCCGACAGCAGACAGAATGACAACTGACAGATGGCATCAGTCACTGATGACAGCGCTTAGCGAGAAGCCTGATGATCTATCAAAAACTGACAGACAGCTTGGCATTTGACCTTGGCGTCTGACACCGCTTAGCGCCTCGATCTGGCGCCTGACATCGCTAAGCATTTTGGACAGACAGAGGGGTGATGGAGTGATGGTTTAGCTTCACGATCTGTCGCCTGGCGTCGCTAAGGCTCTTGAATGGACGGTAGGGATCTGAAACCGTTGGAGCTACCCCTATGAAATTTTCTAGTTTACCGCACTTTGGCAATGGTTGGTCACTGGCGACAGTAAACTCCTTGTAGTATATAAAGTACTTACTGACTTGTACATACACCAGAGAACAATAGACGAGAGTTTCCTGCTCCCCTTTCGTCAGCCTCCCTTATGCTTGAGATCTCATTTACGGTCAGCAACGTCGAGCTCGTTGGCAGTTGCAGACTTCATCGCTAGCCTTTGACTTATTTGCGCCTTGCATCTACGGCAGGCATCTACAATGCTTAGACTTTGCTAAGCTTACTGTGTTCTTGCCGTTGGTATTGCCGTGTTTGCTTACCGCTCCCTTTATAGGTGCTTTACCTTAGCGCTTTACACTTGCCGACTCCCCTTACCGACTTTTCCTCATTTTCACAGGCGCGTTCTCTGGGACCTGCCCAGGACTCCTCACATCACTTATAGCACGCCCAATGCAAGCAATTGGTACCGGTAACACTATAACTATATTTGTTACTGACCAAACATTGGGCGTCATCAAATTGGAGCCTACCGTGAGGGATCTCTAGGGCAGAATTCCACCAGAAACCCGTCTCCAGCATAGGCGCCGCCTGCTAGAACAGTCAGCAGAAGGCATAGCTCCTTCCCATCCATCAACTCCACAACCACCTGGTGCCTTACCAGGTCTCTCTTTTGCACAGGAACTACAGAACGCCACTGTAGACGAATTTCCTGATCTCTTCTTGCGTTCTTTTGATTTTAGCACCGACAACCTCTTAGTGTCGCCACTTGCCGTACTGCAACCAGTCACCCCCATTACTCCGCTAACGCCTCTTTCTCAACTCATTTCTCTTACCCCGTCGCCAATCCCTAGAACCCCTTCCCCACTACCGCTAACCGAACTCGGTACCACCGTCGCCATGGAACAACAAGTTCAGCACATGCCGCCACGTAACCACTTCTCAGCACCAAAATGGGACGAGTCCAAGCCACGGGAGCTCTCCCAGTATTTCAAGGAATTGGAGTATTTATTCAGGGATTGTGGCATTACCGACTACACACAGATGAAAGAGTACGCAGCAAGGTACGTGTTGTATGACACGGCAGAAACGTGGACAGGCCTTGCCAAGTTTGCCGCCTTTGTTCCTGCTGCCCCACCCGTTCCAGCCCAAGGCGCCTCGTATGAAGGCTGGAAGACAGCAGTGATTCAGTTGTACCCTGGCGCTGAAGAGGCTACCCGATACTTGGTAAACAAGCTCCAGAAACTAGTACAGGAATCATTCGACAGCGGCACATTGTCTCTTGGCGCATTCTCCACGTATTACTGCAAATTCCAAAAGATCGCTAGGTGGTTGGTACAAAACAGCAAGCTATACATTAACGAGAAACGTCGCCTATTCCAACAAGGCATCCCAACTTCACTTTGGACTCGTATTGCTCATCGCCTAGAGATAGTTCATCAGGCCCATCACCCAGACGAGCCCTATAACGTTGCCAATGTCTTTGAAGCCGGAAAATGGGTTCTCAAGGGGACGGACACCGGCGTTGGGCTGCAACGCGCTAGGACGAGCCCACTACCTGAGTGAACTAACGGTATCATTCCCATCCCACCTCCTGTTGCCGACTTTGTTAAGAAGGAGGACCTTAACGCTGCCGTTACCGCTGCTGTCGCTTCCGCCATGACTCGTATTGAAACTATGATTACCACCAATCTCACTAACCGACCTGCTAATGTACCCGCATCTGGCCCTTGCCACTTCTGTGGGGAAATTGGCCACACCATGACTAGAGGACGCTGCGCGACCCTAGAAAACTACATTCGGCAAGGAAGAATTTGAAGGGCTATCGACGGCAAGATAGTCCTCACCACTGGCGCCACCATCCCCAACTACCCAGACAAGAAGTCTTTCCAGGAGCAAGTTGATGAATGGCATAGGCGCAACCCAGGACAAATCGTCACCGGCACACTTTCCGGCGACGCCAACCCCAACCCTGAACAGGTGACCCAACAGCAAATGATCCACGAGGTCTTACACTTTGACAGTGTTGGCGACCACCCTACTTTCTCACAAGAAGAATGTATCGCCAAGCTACAACAGGAGCTAGATTTGCTCAAGAATCAGGTCTTTGATGGGGTTGAAGTTAAGCAGCCTAAACAACCTCTTAAAGGATACAAGCCAATGTCTCCCACTAGCAAGTTACCGACTTCCGCTCCTGCCGCTCCACCAGCCACCACTCCAGAACCATCATCGACTGCCGCCGCTCCTGAACCGCCCTTGCCGCCTTTACATCCCTACTCAGGGATTCCCGACCGTTATCACACTCCCGCACAACGAAACTTTGCTGCTCCCGAGAAACGTCCTGAGGGTGGCTACCGACCTACTGCACCAATTTTCGACATAGAGAAATCAAACCACGTATTTGACTGCATCATGAAAACCGCCGTCACCTTGTCAGTAGAAGAACTTTGTAGTATTGCTCCCGACGTCTGCAAGTCAAGACAGTAGTCACTCCTCAACGTCCCTTGGCAACAACTGTTGCCAAGGTTGAGGATCTCGACGACGTGCTCCCTGGTTTTTCCGTTACCATCGACTCTTTGGACACTGAAGACTCTCCTGCCGACATCATCGCTAACGCCACCTCTGTGGACCCAGTAGAGACCTATCTTAGGTCAGTAGACCATGGAGAAGACCCAGCAATTCTTACCGTCGCTCAAGAATCGCACGCTATCCGCTCAGTCGCGCTAACTGTAGACAACAAGCACAAGGTAGAGGCGATTGTGGATAGTGGGTCTCAAATCATTTCTATGGCAGCCGAAGTCGCTAACGATTTGGGTCTCATTTACGACCCTACAGTTATATTAAACATGCAGAGCGCTAACGGTATGGTGGACAGATCCCTAGGCCTCGCCAAGAATGTGCCTTGCACCCTTGGCGACATCACTTTCTACTTGCAGATACACATTTTACGTTCCCCGGCATATGACCTACTACTTGGCAGATCCTTCAACGTCTTGGCGTGATCAGTCGTCAAGACAGTTACCGACGACAAAACAACCTTAATGATTAGCAACCCCAATTCCGGAATCCAACGAACGGTGCCAACGTTCCCTAGGGGACAACAAAAAGGCGCCCGTGCTAAGCCCCCGGAGTTTACCGACCAACACGCCAACAAGCCTCCCCACCAGTGTTTTCACAGACCATCGAGGAGGTAATTGGCAACGATCACGGAGATGTGGCGCTAACGCTGGAATATGACCATTCTACTGGTCTTGTAAATGTTGTGTCTACCGCTTTTCTTGACGAAGAAGTGTTAACTACTTTATCCGCTACCGATGCTGAGCTTTCCCAGAAAAATCAAAACATTACCGACTCCGCTCTAGCATACTTGTACCTTACCACTTCCAAATCCTTTCAAAACATTGCGTCTACCAATACTTATCTCACTACTCTTCCCGGAGCATCGTCTCCTGCCATTCTTGGACTTGCCGCTCCTCAGGCTACAGTTCCCCTTTCCACCCCTGTATATAACCAAGCTAACGCTACCAAAAAGGAAAGGAGTTCAAGTCAAAAAGAAATATAAACCAGTCGCACTTAAAACAAAACCCGTCGCCACGCACTCTCCCGAGACGTTTAGAATCGAGCGCCAGATCATTGGCGACCCTCTTGCCAACTGTAACGTATTAGACTTAGTTAATTAATTAATATACACTTATATTAATTAGTTATTATTACTATACATACATGCTGGCTGCCTTACATAAGGCAGCCAATTTTACTGTCATACTTGTAGTACTGGAATCGAATACCGATCTGGTTCTGTTGGTGTGACCGTAAGGCTAACCTTATACTTGACTTTGTTTCACTTTTTTGAACCTTTCGGGTTCAATTCTGATACTACAGACAAAGACTACAAGTCTAGGCTAATAGCCTAGACTGTGATTGCATCGAACAGTGTATCAACTTCTTTGACGCACGCTTCCGGGTAAAACGAGACGTAGCAACACTTGATTGGATGGAGACCAATTAATCTACTGAACCGACACGCGATGGTGAGACCATCAACCAGTCGTTGGCATATCCTCAATCTGCGGTGACTGACCTGGGTCGTCCCGGGTCAGAATATACAGAGGCCGAGCCTTCCTGGCAGCCTCAGGGAATGCCAGGAGGGATGCAATGGAGTGAAGTGCGGCCGACAGCTGCGCCAAGCGGTGCAGCGAGACCAGGGGCAATTGTGGAAGACCTGGAACAGCAGTTCGGCAGGGATCATGAATCTTCCATGCAGACTGGGAGGTCAGGGCGACAATTCCAGAGCAGGAGTAGTGCTCAGGGACCTATCGAAGGTCGCAGACCTTCGTTGTACTTTCTGGGGAAGATGCCGAGGCAAGAGGCGGGCAGTTGGAGAGTTCCAACTGAATCCACTCCCATGACGCTGATGATGCCCAAAGTTTGGTCAGTAACAAATGTAACTGGAGTGTTACCGTACCAAGAGTGTGCGTTGGGCGCGCTATAAGTGATTTGAGGAGTCCTGGGCAGGTCCCAGAGAACGCGTCTGTGGAAAAGGGTAAAAGTCGGTAACGGGGTCGGCAAGTGTCAAGCGCTAAGGTAAAGCGCGATAGGCTTAGCGAAGTTCTAAGCGTCGATAATGCCTGCCGTAGTTGCAAGGCGCGAAGGTGTCGAGTGTTGGCGAACGTCTGTAACTGCCGATGAGTTTGACGTTGCCGACCGTAACGTAAATGAGCTCTTGAGCGTAAGGGAGACTGAGGAAAGGGGAGTAAACTGTGGTCTATTGTTCTGATGTCCTATGTACAAGTCGGTAAGTACTTTTATACTACAATGAGTTCGCCGTCGCCAGTGGCTAATGACGCCAGAGTGCGGTAAACTGGAAAATTTCAAAGGGGTAGCTCCAACGGTTTCAGATCCCTACCGCCCATTCAAGAGCCTTAGCGACGCCAGGCGATAGATCGCGAAGCTAAACCATCACTCCATCACCCTTCTGTCCGTCAGAGCACCTAAGCGAGGTCGGGCGCCAAATCGAGACGCTAAGCGGTGTCAGACGCCAAGGTCAAACGCCAAGCTGTCCGTCAGTTTTTGATAGATCATCAGGCTTCTCGCTAAGCGCTGTCGTCAGTGACTGATGCCATCTGTCAGTTGTCATTCTGTCTGCCGATCGGCGCTATCACTGATTGGATCTGCTTCTTGCCGTGCGCGGCTGTCGGGAATGGCTTAAAATGGGTAGAACGCGTGCGCTAGGTTTGGAACGAGTGCGGCAAGGTTTCCGGAGCCGGTGCCGAGCCTGCCGTTGATGCGCCTAACCTGTATAGGGTCCTATCAACGCAACGTCAGCAGGGAGCCGGAGTGCCGCAGGAAACGACAATTCCTGAGCAAAGAATGCCAGCAGTACATTTGGAAGATGAAACGTCCGACGACGAAGAGAGTGGACGGAGTGAGTCCACCCTTCAGGTTCAGTGTGCTATGCTATGGAAGAGATACCCTAGCATTACAAAGGATACCATGCGTGCTCGACTAGGACTGTATGTACTGAAGCACATACGGTTGATACAGGCTAGAGGTGAAAATGTACCTCAATCGAATACTGTTGAATACATTACATTGTACATTCAGATTCTTGAGCTGGAAGCCCAAGCATATATGTATCGCAAGGCTAATCGAGGATCAGCTGCCTTGACTCCAGAGGGGGCAAATTTGATTCCGAATATACCCCCGGTGGCAAAGCCAGAGTTGTCTCCCCATCTGGAAGAGGCAATGAGCAATATATATGCGCCCCAGCAAGCAGGAGAGTCTGATGAGCAGTTCGCTGCCAGGTTCGCAGCAGCACAAAGACAGAATGTATTCAGAGGTCAGCGAAGGAGACCTCTGTCGACAACTGAATCGGTGTCTACCATACCTGTGGCAGATAGCAACCTACCTGAAGCGGGAGAGCCAAGGCACCCTCATACAAAACAGGAATCAGTGGAGAATGTTCCACTGACAAATCAGGTGCCGTTGGCTGATAAGTTTGCGGAGAGAGTAGCTTATCAGCGCATGCGGAACCAAGACTGAAGCGCCAGGGACATTCCTGGATAGACGACCAGGGAATTGTATTCAATGGGATAACGCCCATCGACGAGATGAGAAGGCAATATGTCCAACAGACACGACAGCCTGACACCAGGAGAGGGGACCCGCCCACGGCAGATCCGAGCCGAGGCCCTGGAAAGCAGGCGATAGAAGAGCTAGGGGGACAGGAGAGCCCACTGCATTGGAAGGGTGCAGAGAAAGTGCAATGTACAGGTCACCGACCTGTACGTGCATTCTCTGTGGTACCTCCAGCGGAAGGTAGAAATAAAACGCCTGGTATAACTGAGGCGACAAAGGTGTATACTGAGAATATGCACCAGCGCCTCAGTAGTATAATCGACGATGCGGTAGGCGTAGCATTGCGCCTGCCCAAAGGTATCAAACCGCATAAGGTGGAGTCAAAACACATCAACCCGTACAGAGGGGAGTCCAAGTTTAGCGACTTGGAAAATTAGACGATGGATGTGTGCAACCATCTGGTAGCCTGCCAGTATGGGGGGGATCATCTGGATCAAGAACGTGTGTTCGTTCTCCCGGAGTTTCTGGACGGACCAGCCAAAGCCTGGTTCCGTCATCATGTCTTGCACTACAATCGTGCACGACAGCAATGGACGTTCAAGGATGTAATCCTTGAATTGTATAACCAGTTCGTGAGTGCATCCACCATGCAGGATGCTCAGGAGGCGTTCATTGCCACCTCCTACACCGAACAATTAGGTGTTCAAGGTTTCTATGACACCTTGATAGACCACGCGCAGAATATGTCTATTTACCCAGACAACTGGGTAATGATTGATACCTTCCTGCATGGGATACCTGACGCAATGAGAGAGTCTCTCATTTGTGATGACGGACTATCGCCCAAAGTAAATACCGTCGAGGAATTTGTAGCGCATGCATTGCGCTACGAGCAAGCCCACAAAATAGCGCAACACTTTGGGCTACATAGCTCAAAGGTTCAATCGGTGAACAAGGCTGAGCCTTGGAAGGTAGGCACCTTCTGGGCTCGTCGAAAGGAGATGGTGGGCAATACAAACCCAAGGTTCGTGGTAAGAGCAGCACCTCGGCAAGACTGACGCTTCCGGAACGACCGGCCGGGGGACCGTAGGGATGCACCGGCACAGGATGCTCAGAGAGATCCATGCCGAGAGGGTGTTTGGCCACATCAGGTTGCTGGTGAGGCTAAATTGCCGACACCGACTGGGCCACCGAAGTTTGAAGCAGCTCGCCCTTTCGT
>QGOA01001739.1:0-28909 GCA_003313075.1 Termitomyces sp. MG16
ATTAAGCTCACAACTTCCTGTAACTTCATTACAAAAAGTAAGTGAGTTGGGTGAGGCCATAAAACATGGGAGTGACTTAACGCACCTTGGAAGAGTTTACGACACAATGTAGCAGCGAAATGTCCAGCACAGTAAGGCTGACCGTCCATGAACGAATCAATTGTCTCATTGTCCTGGACAACCAAGGGGATCTCCGAATCTACATCACCCTGTAGTGCCATTAACATCATGGTTTGTTGGTTTCATAGTATACCTTACCTTCTGGCTACAATCATTGATATTTGCTGACCCCATCTGAGACAAAAAATGAACTTATATGAGCCAATATCAGAGAAATGCACATACAATAACTTTGTCATCATCAACAATCATAACCTTTGAATAGATATAAAGCAGCTAAATCACTGATAATCAAGAGATCAAGAGAGAGAGAAAAAGCATCACATACACATTCAACTCCTCCTTCTCAGTCCCAAACCATTTCTCATCTACCAACTCCATGTGGGAAGGATGGAGTTGGTTAGTTTTGGACGGGACTGAGGAGTAGGAGCGGAAGGCGTATGTGATCTTTCTCTCTCTCTCTATCAAGAGGCTGTTCATTGATTTTGTTGGATACATATGTTTCGGAGCTGCTTTATATTTTATGATTGTTGATGATGACAAAGTCATTGTATGTGGATTTGTCTAATATTGGCTCACATGTTGATATCTCATCCCATATAGATCTTCACCTCCCCTGTCTGGATTCTAACCGGTCTCAGTTCATTCATTGCACTCTTGAGCTCAACTCCATGGTGTTCAGGATTCAACAGATTATCTTTGAGGTCTGTTCTCGTATTAAACATTCTCATCATGAGTTACCTAAATCTGTCTGAAACAACCTTTGACATGTATCACTACTGATGAAGACATTAATAACTGAAGCTAGGCAGCGATTTTGGAATAAGTGTGTCACTCTTCTTGCAGAATGTAAGAAATCTCTGTGGGAAGAGCCATGCTCTCGTTATAGCATTGTAGTGAAATGATTTATCTACATAGTCCAGATGACCTTCTTCAACAGACAATCACAAGCCACAAGGTAATTCTTTTCAAATCTGGTGACAGATATTATCTCATCATAAAAGATAGCAACTGAAATAATATGTTCTAGATACATAGTTAGAAATGTTATACATGAATGGTTGCATGTCGGCAAGCACAACCAGAGGCTGGATTATCAGCCAAACATCTAAGCAACAGAAACACAAATGGGCCTATCGTTATGGAACTTACTTAATGTGTACGTATCTGGATATTGACAGTTGTCATCCTGTGAATATCACTTGCTTCTTTGGCAGTTTGTCAGAATTAATGCCTTTGAAATTCATGGAGCCTAGAGGCTTGCTGAATGGGTGCTAGGACATGTGACATGCTTTCAATTCCAGCCCATGTTGGTTCAATGCTGTTTCTGGACTCAATGTGAGCTGTGGGGTACAAAAAAGGCCCCTCATATAATTTTGGGAGACATACTGTCCTACAGTTGTACTTCTAACAGATTATGCCCGTGTTCTGTCTGTCCGGTCCCCCCCCCCCCAGCCTATGCTCCGTCCAAGCCAGGTCAATAGACTGTATTCGGTATTATTATTTTGAATGGAAGATGAGCCAAGATCGGATACTCATAAAGTGACAAGAACTTGTCAACCAGCATGCTAGGTCGATGTTCTAGAGATCTGTTGAACTTATTTTTCAAGAATGGTAAGATCTCGAAGCGCCACTTCTATTTGTTCTACGTATATGATGATTACATCATTTTATTCCCAGGCCATATAGTCAGTTTGATATATTAAAGTCTTGTAAGTACAAGTCAAGCCATAATATATTACAGCTTGTCATTACAAGTACACGTGACATGACCATGCAGGACCAAATAGCATGCTTGCACACCAGCTGCTTTCCGACACTCTGGCCAAATATAGGTGTTCCTTGTATGTCCACCTGCTTACAGCGCGCCCTTCCCGCCACTTCTCACATGCAGCGGTTTCTGGATCTCATTTCAGATCAGTTGATCTCATTCTAAATCTCTAGATAGTCACAGGGCACAGATCTTTGCAACATATGTATTCTTTGTTTTACAATGTAAATGACATGAGAAAATGACAAGCACAGCATTGAATGATGATACAGATAGTAGTAGTGCTATGTAAGAGTTTCTCCAAATAGATGACAGACAGCGAGAATGATGCAAGAGAGAAATTGTACCAATACTGAGGTAACTATGTATGCAAAAACTATACTTACTTGTGATAACTCTGCTTGTTTCTGGCATTCTGAGCAAGTCTTTGTTCTTCTGAAGTGTTGTATATTGGAGGCTGAGCCATGTATTTTCACAAATGGAGGGGGTCGGAGTAAAGATTAAAGCAAAATCATGAGCAGACTTGGGCACATATTTAGCTTCGTCTGACGAAAACTCAAAAACTCTGTATAATTCAAAATTTCTGTCCAGAATAGTTATTAGGGTACATGCACCACTCTGTAAGATTGGTTGGGACATGATACTTCAAGAGACCTATTCTCATGTCCATTGCAATACTGCAGTTGGCTATGCCCAACAACAGGTGGCTCTCAAGCAATGATCATATATAACATGTGAACAGAAATGGGCAGGCCTGAGCTCTCAGCTCAATAGTGGCATTGGTGTGCCAAATAGAGACCAATATCATGTTGAACATCCTATGTCATAAAAACTTTTATGTTATTCTATGTTGTGAAAACTTCATGTTTTTCTAAACTATCATAAACAGTGGACATTACAATATGATAGTGACAACATTGCAATTCTCTAGCAACAATTTACATATAATGCCAACCAGAGAAAGATGAAATAATACTGAGAGAGATAAAGTGCCTGAGATTGAATCAATCTTTGATAGATGTGTGCCATAATGGGGTGAGTGATGAGCCGAGGCAATCAGAGTAGTCTGAGCATGGTCTACCACAATGTGAGCAGGTATTTGGACATCACCGGAGAGCAGGTCATCAACTATGAGAAGGATTTCAGCTACACGTGAGGCTACAAGGCTTTCATATATCAGATTGGTCTTGTAGTTAGAAGCCATAATATATCATGCTTAGCTTCTAATCACAAGTGTGTGATATATCACCCTGCCAATATCTGGTGTTTGAATTACCAGATGTTGTTGTCCTCCATTCCCATGGAGGCCTGCAGATCTCAGGAGAAAATAATCACTATCAGGATGGCTGAGGCAAAGATGGCCAGTAATTGTGCCCATCTCTTTTTATAAGTACTATCTGATCTTCATGGGCTCTGAAGCTTGTGTCATCACTATGTCACAATGACACATGTGATGAACAATTTCTATTGCACAGATGACCTTCTCAGAGAGTGTGAGGTACAATAAGCGACCTGAGAATTGGGTCTATGTGTGGAGCTTAGCTTGTGGCTTCACTTAGCAGGTCCCAAGTCATGTTGAAATAACTTGTATTCTGGACTTAGTACTCTAATAACATTTTGTGGCTGTCTTCTTTTATTTTGGGGCAAGGAACCATAGGTTCCTTTGCTCGAAATATCAAATCTATGAGGGGTCCAAAGTGAGCTGCAATTCCCTGGTGTTAGGAGCTCTGCAACATGTTGTGTGAGACATGGACCCCCCTTAGAAGGAGCTTTACTCACCTATTAAATAGGCGGCAGTGTTATGCACGTGAACTCCCTGAGAGCTGGACAATCCTGAATGTATGGTGCTAGCACTAGTGCGTGCTTGTGCAAGTACAGTGCAAATGTGTTGCTGCTCCAGCGCCCAATGTTCTTGATGACGTCTAGAGGCAGGCCTCATAGCAGGTACTCCTCCAAGACCGATCCCACTCTGATCCCATGGAACTTGAGGGTCTCTAGTCCCAGACCCGCAGCTATTGCATTCAGCTGTTTGGTGAATGCTGAACGGGTCAGTGGATGACATTTACCTCTGTGGGTGTGTTCAAAAAGGTGGCCATTGTGGCTGGGTCTGTTCACCCAGATGTGGTTCTCCAATGCCTCAACTGGATTGCACCAGCTACTCTGGCATGCAAAGTACAGGTCCTTGCCCTTACTCACAGCCTTGGTTTTTGGCACAAAGATGATGGTCACCTTGTTATTGCCTCGGTCCTTGCCTGAGCACACATCCATGGGTTTGACATGTATAGAGGGGTCAAAAGCCTTCATGTTCTTCACAGTGAGTTCTCCTAGCCTTGCCATTGACCAGAAAGCAACTTTCAAGCAGGTGTTTACTGCTGCATCTAGTGGGTCTCCTGGGTCCAGTTTCTCTGATAGTCTTGCTATTAGCTCAGTTGTGAATGGATCCTGTTTTGTGCCTTTTGATGTGGGAGGTGCCAAAGCTGCTACTCCGTCTAGAGCTGCTACTCCATCTAGGGCTGCTTGGACTTCAGCTTGTGTCATGTCCCATTTTTGGCCATGTAACATATGCCAGGCTTGAACTGCATAAAGATTGTTGGCAAGTGCCAATCCTGAGTAAGATCCCTCATATGCTGCAATAAAGGCTAGGATCAGTGACTGGTGCACTGGACAGTGTTCAACCTTTGGCACACCCCTGTAGTCGCAATAGGCATGAAAGACTAATAAGCCTGACCCGTATGAGCCTTGTGTGCCTCCTGCCCATGATGCAGACTTTACTGTCACCACTCTTTGCAGATCATCAACTGTGAGACTGTTTGTATGTTGTGTTGCTGCCACTGCAGGTTTCCACAGAAGCAGTCTGTCTGCAGCTGCGCAGTGTGGGTGCAGGTGTGATGGAGCCACCAACAAATTCTTCTTGTAGGAACAGGGATTTGTGCTTGCCAGTGGTGATGGCAAGGGTGTGCAGAAATGGCTTTCTCTGCTACTCATCCCACTCTTCAGAGATGATTCCATGTGCAAGAGACTGCTCACTGAAGCTGGAAATGCTGAACTGCTCCCTGGCACTAGAGCTGCAGCAAGCTGCTTTAAGGACTTGCTTGGCAGCTGCAGTATACCTGTGCTTGGCAAGGAGGTGGAGCTTGTTTGGGCTTGGGGGGCAGGTGGCATCAACAAGGAACCTGTTGAGGTCTGGTGGGAGTGGAACTTCTGGGAGGAGGAGATTCTGGCTCAGGTACTTGTCTTGGGATGGTGCATCTGCAGGGTTGTGCATGCTTGGAATATATGCTGTGTTTATGGTCTCTGACACACCCAATTGTTCGAGGAAGGTATGTAACCTCTTGAATACTCCGTTGACTGCTGAGTTCCTGCTTCTGCCATTCTACCAGCCTTTGACAACCCCTGTGTTGTCCCTATAGACTCTGTAGTGTGGCACTGGGCCTGCTGTGGCAAAGATTGTCTGAGTGAGTAGTTCAAAGCCAACTGCCTCAGCCCACTGTATGTCATGCTTGCCATCAAGGGTCGTCCAACCTGGGACAAGTCTCCAGGCATGCCAGCAGCCACCAATGACAATACCAATGCCAATCCTGGAGCTTGCATCTGAGAAGGAGCCCAGATCCTGGACTGGGGCTGCAGCAGGGATCTGTCTGCATATACCCATCTCAAGAGTATTTCTCCACCACTTGAGATCCTGCAAGAGTCCTCAGGAATTATGGTATGGTACATGCAGACAGTCACAACCTGTTGTGAGCATACCCTTGAGCTTGGTAAGGTATGCTTGCCCTTCAAGATAAATGAGGGAGGCATGGAGGAGCTTACCATAAATCCTCTGTACCTCTCTGAGCTGATATGTAGGAGACGTAGTCAATTCATCAATTGCCTGAAGGTATTTTTCTGCTTTTCCTTCTCCAAGCCCCACTGTCTTGTCATCCAGATCCCAAGAGAGTCCAATGAAGGTGTTTCATGTTGCAAATTCCCTATCCTTCCTCTTTTCCCAGGGATTCCCAGCCTGTCTGAGACTTCATCAATGTGGCCCATACCATATGTGAACTCCCCTTCAAAACCTCCTGCCAGATCCTGAATAGGAAAGGAACAATCCTCATCAAATTCTTCCACTGTTCCATCTTCAAAGACTTTCCTCCATACCAGATCTGTCCACCAGCCTGGTGCTGTCCCCAACACTTAATGTCTGCATGCCAATCTTGCCTTTTCCTATTGTAGTCATCCACATGCTCTCTTCTGATATGAAAAAACATGTGGTCATCAACCCATCTTGTGACTGGACCAATTCCAGATGCTCACATGATATCGAGGGCTGCATCTGCTGGCTGTCCATAACCCCCTGCTGAAGGTGATGTGCCAAAGCACAAAAAAGTATCCAGGCAGTACTTGTCTTCACCAACATATACCACTGTAGCAGGCCATTGTGAAGGATGCAGTGGAATAGTTTGATATGCCTCTGATATGTCTCAAACTGCTGCTTGTGACTCTGGAGGCAGCCTTGAGATAAGTAAGGCCACAAGATTGAAAGTTCCCCATGTGCAGGAAAACTGGTTGGAGCAGATCCTTGCATTAATAGACACATTTGGAAAAGTCAAAGATGGCACTTGTGGAAAAGACATATTCTGAATGAGCCTGAACTGGCCTGGTGTCAACTTTGGGATGACTGCTATTGGTGATGTCTGAAAAGGCCCAACAACCACTTCCAGAGTCTGCTTGGAGCATGTGCCAATGTAGCGTCCTTTTTTGACCTCAGCCTCCACTATTTTTTCAAAGATTTCAGAGAACTCAGTGACTGATACTGAGTTGGGAGGTGCCTGGGTTGTGGTAATTTTGGGAAAGTCAAAAATGAAACCATGTCCAAGACCCCTGACAATGTGTGGATACTTCCTTGAGAGACTAGCAAGCTGTAGCTCTCTCTCCCAGGCCTCTGGTCTGTAAGGACATGTCTCAGAGAGGTTTTTGTGCTCAAGAGCAAGTCTGAGCTCCATGGGCCTGAGATCAGCAACCTGAGCAGAAATGCCTCTTGTTGTGAGGTTGCTGGCAACCCGGTTCATGCTGCCAGTTGGAGCACACTCCCCACCCATCCTGCATGACAAGGGAGTGATTGGCTTGCTCTGCAATAGTTTGGTGGTTGCCATCCCAAATGTGTGTCTGCCTGCACTTGACAATGTTGTGCAAATCATGGCCAAGGCATACAGCACAGATGGCCAAAGTCTTTCCTATGCTGTTGCAAAAACCCCATCTGCCTCTCTCTTGAGGGGATCTACTCCTTCTAGGTGATCTAATGCAAGTAGATCAATAAGTGTCATTGCTGTGGCATGGCAGCCATTCCCTGGAGCTAGTACTTTGTTGCTGCCTGCAGTTCCTGTTCCAGGGGCTCCTTGAACAATGTGTATGTTGTTGTGTGGCCTCCCTTGCTTCTAGCAGTGCAATTGTAAGGGTGACCTCTAGAGGCTGTGGCTCAGTCACACAGCTGGCAGAGGGAGATCCAAAGTGTATTAGAGTATGTACTGACAATATCATAATAACTACTCACCTGGCAAAGGGATATCCAAAGAGAACAAGTCTAGGGATTCCCTATGCCAGGTTGGATGCTTCTGGGGCTTCTGAAGCATGGGAAATAACTGTACAGTACAACAAAACCTTAAAAACTCGAAAATTGACTAACCAAACAACTGTGCAAATAAGGCAGGCAAACTCCGGCTTATATAAGCAGTCTGGAAGTGGTGCTGAAGGGCCCACACTTGTCTGAGTGATAGCTAAAGAACCAGAGCACCTCAAAGATTGAGAATAGTACTAACAGACAGTGTTGAGAGAATAGAAACAGCAAAATGAGAAAATGATAGAAGAAATAAGGAAATGAATGAAAGGAGAGTGAAGGAAGGAAGAAATGAGGAGTCCCCTGACATCACCCCCCCTCTAGAGTGTGGCGTCTTGATGTGCTGGATAGAAGTAGTTCTGGATGGCCTGGTCTACCTTGAAAAGAAAATAGAGGCCTCTGATTCCCTGGGGCGCATTGGGATGCTGTTGATAGAATTCCTGGACCAAGGCAGGGGCATGGATGTTCTCTTGTGCTCCCAGGAGATGTTCTTGATCCCATAGCCCTTTCACTTGACTTTGAACTGAAGCTTGTTCCTAAAGAGTCGGCTGTCTAGGATTTGCTCCACTTCATACTCTTCTTGGTTGTTGACCAGAACTGGAGGTGTGGGTGGCTGTGGGTGTTGACCTGGGATTGGATCCTTTGGTGCTGGACAGAGCTTCACCACATTGAAGACTGGATGGAGTCGACTTATTCCACTAGGCAGCTTGAGTCAATAGGCTAGTGGGCTTACCTGCCTTACTATAGGAAAGGGTCCTAGATGTCGATGAGAAAGCTTCTGAGAAGGTTGGATGGTAGCAATGTCAGAGGCATCCAGATAGACTCGATCTCCAGGCTTGTACTTGGGGGCTGGAGTTTGTCCACAATTATAGTAGTGGGCCATGTCATCCTTTGCCTTAGCTAAAGCAGCCTTCATCCAATCTATGAACTTGTTAACAGCTTCATTCGCTGAAGGTCGTCCATGAGGCTCAAATCCCATCCGGGGGTGTCGACTAGTATCTAGAAGGAAAGAAGACATCTGGGTGGCAGCATGTACATGGTTGTTGTATTGAAACTCTGCCTCTCATAATAGGTCATCCCAGTCATCCTGTCATTCATTGCAGAAGAGAAGGAGATACTGTTCTAGCTCCTGGTTGACATGCTTGGTCTGGCCATCAGACTGGGGGTGGTAGGCTGTGGAAGTTTGGAGTTTGACATGGAGGAGGCGATATAGTTCTCTAGTAAACTCTGCCACAAACTGAGGTCCATGGTCAGAGACGTAAGCATCTGACAACCCATGGAGTTTTCAGACATGCTTCCAGTACAGATTAGCAGCACCCATGGCTGAGCAAGTAGTGTGGGTTGGAATAAAATGAGCATGCTTGCCACAGAGATCCACTACCACCATGATTGTGTCATATCCATGAGAGTCTGGTAACTCAACGATGAAGTCTACCAAGGCCTTGTCATGGATCTCATAATTTTGCTCCATGGCATTGAGACTCTTGGAGTAGAAAGCCACAGGATGCCACTTGCCATCCTCCCTTGACTATTGAGAGAAAATGGCTCCAGTAGCAAAATCTGAGCTATCAGCTTCAACATGGAAGGGAGAGTTGTCATCTGGGAATAGGAGGACAGGCTTTGAAGTGACTGCCTGTTTGAGGGCATCAAAGGCTGTCTGCTGTGCTGCATCCCAGTGCCAAGCCAAGGAGTGTCCTTAGTGGTGAGATCAAAGAGGGGCCAGGCATGGTGTGAGAAATCCTGAATGAACCTCTGGTAGAAGTTGGTGAAATCCAGAAAGGCCTAAATCTCCTTCTTGTTCTTAGGCTCTGGCCACTCTGCCACACCAGCCACCTTGACTGGGTCCATCTCAGCCATTCCGTGAGAGATGACCAGTGATACGACGCTGTACCAGCAGTCAGGGACAAAACATGCACCAGAAGTCAAAATAAACATTTAATTATAGGCTGAAAACTGTAAGCCTCCTGGTAGCAGTCTCAACAAATATCTATCTCCGAAAATATCCCAACAAATACACAGAAAAGTACAGAACAACAGGCAGGGACTGGCTCAAACTATCAGCTTAACAATAGTCTAACCACTGTCATGGAGAGGAAAAGCATGGAAGCTGGTAATGGACGGAACAGGATGAAATTGGGAAATTATTATATCCATTCGATATTATAATTCTCAATTTCATCATCAAATCAGTCAATGTTCGGCAATGGACGGAATAGGATGAAATTGGGAAATTATTATATTCATTCAATATTATAATTCTCAATTTCATCGTCAAATCAGTCAATGTTCGATTTGACAACAAGGAGGGGAAAAGGAAAGAAGTAGGGGATGCCGGAAGGCGCTAAAAGAGGAAAGAAGGATCCAGGAATTAGATCAGGCTAAATGGAGCTCAAGCAAATGGAGAAGCAGCAATCAGAAACATCTGGAAGAATGGTGGAACGGGTGGCACTGAAACAGGCCTCCCAAAAGGGAAATTGGACTATCAAATACGTTCTGGAAGTGGGAGAGTTTCCGACAAAGAGTCATATGTAGATAGTGGTCTGTGCACCAGAAAAACAGTATAAATAGCCCAAGTTTAGTAGAGAATAGACAGGCAATTGATAGGCAAAGGCTTGGTGATTCCCAGGGAGTGAATCACTTAGGCCGGAGTTTGTTAAGAAACCTCGACTTGTGGGAATATTATTATTCTCATTCAATATTATAATTCCTCAAAACCTCGGCATTTTGCAAAATTATTAAACGCATTCAAGATAATAATTGTCCCTTTCGTCATCAAAGTCAGTGTGAATTCAAGGTCATATTCTACACTAGCAAGCCCCAGAACTATCAAGTAATACTTCTACCAAGTACTACATCTGGAGCCCACCACGAGGGAAGTTGATCTTCTATGGTCAGCTGACTAAGCAAAAAAACAAAATGGACGCACAAGGCTGACCAGGAGGTCAACATTCTCAAAGTTGAGATGGGGTGATACGTTGCCCCTCTGGTGCGCCAGTATGATTGAACCTTGGATTGAGTAGCTTGGCATTCCCAGGGAGTGAATTGCTTAGGCTACTTGATCTAAAAGTAAGTAAGGCGCTTTAGCTCAGTGGTTAGAGCATCATAAGGGGCGCATACCCAAGAGGTCGTTGGTTCAATTCCAACAAGTGCTGCTTGCTTTTATGGGAAACCTTGTGTCCAGTCTATTACCAGTCAAAGATATTCAACCTTAGTTTGCTTGAACTCGCATTTCTCTGGCTTAAGGTAGAGCTGGTGTTGGCAAAGATGTTCCAGTACGATGCGTGTAATCTGACGATGCTCCTCTAGAGTCTTGGTATAGATGAGGATATTGTCAAAGTATACATACACAACACCTTATGCTATGAGGTCTCAGAAAATGTCGTTCATCATGGTCTGGAAGGTGGCAGGGATATTAGTGAGGCCAAAGAACATTACCAGAGGTTCAAAGAGTCCACAATATGTTTGGAATGCTGCCTTCCACTTGTCACCTTTGTTGATGTGCACATTGTTGTAGCCCCAGCGGACATCCAACTTGGTGAAATAGCATGCACCTCAGAGGTTGTTGACAAGCTCTGAAATGAATGGTAAGGGGGTCATCACATTCAAGACTCAGTAGTCCTGAACCAGACATAGAGATCCATCCTTCTTCTTAATAAAGAAGACTGGAGAGGTCATTGGAGACTTTGATGGATGGATGCAACCAGAATCTAAATTCTCCTGCAAAAAGGTGTCAAGCTCATCCTGCTCTCTAGGAGAGAGAGAATAGACCTTGCAGCTAGAGGGCTCAGCATTGGGCATAAGCTCAATTACATGGTCCCACTGCTTATGCTCTGGCAGGGAGTCAAATGATGCCTTAGAGAAAACATCCTCAAAGTCTTGCAAGTGATGAGAAACTGCATCTTGGAATGACTTAGGAGCAGAGTTAGCAGCAAATGCCTGAGCTAGCCACTGAGAAGTAGTTTGGCTAGCTCTAATCTCTGCTACCATTGGTGGAGGTTGTAAGGTAGTTGCATAAATCCTATCACCTGTCTTGATAGCCTCATCTAGAGACTCTGGGTCAGGAGCACACTCAAATTCACCCTTGCATCCATCTTCCATCTGGGCTTCACTCACTACACCTTGACCGTCCTCATAGAGGGCCTCTTTATAAGGAAATGCCAAGGAGGAAGGATCCAGTAGGTTGAGGTCTGCAAAGAGGAGGTGTCCAACTCAGCAAGCCTGGATAGCAGCACGCTCATGGACTGACTCTCTACACTCCTCTCTAACTTCCTTGGCACATGTGGAACACCGCTGAGGGCAGCGGCTCATGCTCACCTTACCCTTGGCCCAGTCAATCTCTGGATTGTGATCACGGAGCCAGGAGAACCCAAGTATCATGTCCTGCTTTCCTAGGCTGGTGACTGCAAAGACAGCATGTTCAGAATGAGTCTGATAGTGAAGGACTAAATCCACCACTGAGCGGATAGATCCAGCTTCATTGAGTGTGCCATCAATGTTATAGACTGGAATGGGATGAGAGAGGGGTCAGGTAGTGAGCTGGTGTTGTTCCACATAATTAGTGTCAGAGGACTCCTCATTTCTTCCTTTTCTCACTCCTTATCTCTTCACTCTCCCTTCATTTATTCTCTTATTTCTTCTGACATTATTTTATTTTACTCTTTCTATTCTTTCAACACTATCTGTTAGTACTACTCTCAGCCCTTGAGGTGCTCTGGTTCTTTAGCTACCATTCAGACAAGTGTGGGCCCCTCAGCATCGCTCCCAGACCACTTATATAAGCCAGAGTTTTCCAGAGTTTGCCCCTTATTTGTGCAATTATTTGTGTAGGCAATTTTTGAGTTTTAAGGTTTTGTTGTACTGTACAGTTGTTTCCCATGCTTCAGAGGCTCCAGAAGTGTCCAACCTGGCATAGAGAATCCCTAGACTTGTTCTCTTTGGATCTCCCTCTGCCAGGTGAGTAGTTATTATGATATTGTTAGTACATACTCTAATACACTTTGGATCTCCCTCTGCCAGCTGTGTGACTGAGCCACAGCCTCTAGAGGTTGCCCTTACAATTAGTGTCCAGGAAGAGTCCAGTAGCACCACTGTCCAAGAGAGCTATGACGCTTCTAGTCTGCTGAGTGTCAGTTGTCTCAATTTCCACATTCAGATGCAGAGAATTGGAAGAAGGAGTGGAGGCAACAACATCGCAATGAGGAAGGTGTCGTTTCCAAGCTGGGACACATGGTCGTTGGATAGGAGGAGGAGGAGAGGAGGTTTTAGCTGAGGCTTGGACCAAGGGGGTGCCTACAGTCTCAGTCAGAGAATCATGAACAGGGAGTGGTATATTAGAAGATTCTACTGATAGACATGTGAACTGATTAGCACCAGGTGGCGGAGGCATACAACTCATCCGTCACTCTATTGAAAACCCTCCCCTGCAGAATCAAAGGACGCATCCAATGGTTTTGCTAGAGCTTCCACAGGACCCAAGGACTCCTCCAAAGGTTCTGTTTCAGTCTGTACATCTGGGGAGGGGTTTTCTTGAACGTTTTGGGCAGCAAGGAGCTGGAGAAGGAGCTCTTCCTGCTCTAAGGCTGAGAGATAGTGTACCTTCAACCTCTGTGGGCAATATCGAGCAAAGTGACCAGGCTTCCCACAGCAATGGCAGAGGAGAGGAAGGGAGGAACATTGATGAGAGGCATCAACATCTATAGGTACTCCAAGAGGAAGGGGACATGCCGCAGGTACCTGAGCTGGGGGTGGAGTGCAAAATGGAAGGGAAGGCTGGATAGGATGATGAGCAGAAAAAGATGCCTGAGAGGTGGAGCGAGGGGCAGTTCCATGGTGGAGCTCACATCATAACTCCATGAGCTGCCACTGATCCCGTGCTCCCTGATACCAGGTCTCAATACTCATGTTATCAGGTCATCCCTCAGCCATGCTGTCAATCTGGTCCATGAGAGAGGGAAGGAGGCCATCTCAGAAGGTGAGACAGAGCTGAAGACCATCTGGATAGCAGGCCGGTTCAGCAAGAGCTCTGAAGGAGTTGATACACTCATTTAGGGTCTGCTTCCCCTGCCCATATCAATGAGGATCTCAGAGAGTGAGGGCTGCCACCTTAGCAGGGTCCAAATGGAAGAACTCTGTCTGAAATTCCTTCTTAAACTGATCCCAACTTCCAAAACTCTCCACTCCTCCAGGGAGGGCATCAAAAGACTCATAGCACATACATTGAAGCTCGCCCAGACTTTATGTAAGAAAGAACCCAAGCAATCTTGAGAGCATCAGAGGGGAAAGCCTCACCACTGAGCTGAATATAGGTGATGCATGACTGCAGGAAACACTTGCCTATTGCTCGATTACCATTGAATGTGTCTGGAAGTGCTAGGCAAGGAATATTGGCATAAACTGGGGGGGAGGCTCCAAAGCGAGGGACTGGGGGTGTGTCAGCCCTAACTGGAGGCACCTGGAGAGGGGTAGGGGTGAGAGGGAGGCACTCTAAGAAGGTCTGAAGGGAATGGGAGATGGTGTCTGTGGCCTGATGTAATCCAGCAAGTTTGGTGGTGTGGAGGGTGAGGGAAGCTTGAGTAGTCTGCACCTGAGTCCCCAGAGCAACCAAGTGACCCCAGGCATTATCCTGAGGGACAGAAGTGTCCAGGGGAGTGTCTGAGGGGGCTGGTTGGGTCATAGAAGCAACAGAGGGACAGGGAGTAATCCAGTGGGGGAGTGACCTAAAGAGGCAAGAGAGGGCTCAAGCAGGCTGAAGGGGGCTCCCAGACTGAAATGTAGAGACTTGTTTCGCTGTAAGGGTGACCTCTAGAAGCTGTGGCTCAGTCACACAGCTAGCAGAGGAAAATTCAAAGTGTATTAGAGTATGTACTGACAATATTATAATAGCTACTCACCTGGCAGAGGGAGATCCAAAGAAAACAAGTCTAGGGATTTCCTATGCCAGGTTGGATGCTTCTGGGGCTTCTGAAGCATGGGAAATAACTGTACAGTACAACAAAACCTTAAAAACTCGAAAATTGACTAACCAAACAACTGTGCAAATAAGGCAGGCAAACTCCGGCTTATATAAGCAGTCTGGAAGTGGTGCTGAAGGGCCCACACTTGTCTGAGTGATAGCTAAAGAACCAGAGAACCTCAAAGGTTGAGAATAGTACTAACAAACAGTGTTGAGAGAATAGAAACAGCAAAATGAAAGAATGATAGAAGAAATAAGGAAATGAATGAAAGGAGAGTGAAGGAATAAGGAGTGAAGGAAGAAATGAGGAGTCCCCTGACAGCAATCCTCTCATGCTACTCTATCATGAGCAATGTGGCAAATGTGTATGGCAGATGTGTGTGGCAAATGTGTGTGGCAGGCACAGAGGGGCATTTGCAGGTGCAGTGTGGCAGATGTGGCATTGGTTGCATGACCATGGGCAATGATGTATCAACACATTGCATGTGTGGTAATTGACATCATGATGGCATATTGTGAGTGTAGCAAAGGGTCATATAAGCATTGATGACCGTTGTGTGCAACCCCATATGTGTGGCATGGGCATGTTATATGCATTTTTGTGAGAAATATAGTGGAGGCCTGGTCAGAAAAGACAACTAATGGGCAATTGCTAGGCTTACCAGGCTGTCTTGTTCTTTGTCCTTCCTCCTTCTGTCTTCCCTGTAGACTTCTTCTCTCGTCCTTGCAAGGATTGACTCATCTACTATGCTAATATCCCATGCTCCTGCAGGTGATTCTATTGCCTGGTGCCAGGCTCTTCTCTGCTTCTCCTGGTGGAGGAGAAGGGATGCCATGTCCAGGAGATCTGGGGAGGCTCAGTAAGGGTGAGACTGGAGTCTGCCTCAGAAGTTGGAAAGCATGGTGATCTTCCACTTCCATCATGAACAATATTCATTGGACTGCCATTGTGAAGTCATCCCAGGTTAGCAGCCTATCCAGGACTACTGACTTTGAGTCTTTTGTTGCTGCTGCTGGTATCAAATTGACCTTTCCATCTCTGCCTGCAACAGCTACCATTGCATCGTCATCCACTGTCATGTCATTTGCTCTTGCATACTTGAGGCTGGCATTGGTAAAGTACCATAGTTTGATGTACTGTCCCTTCTGGAGCTTGGACGTCACATACTTCAATGATATTTTGACTGGCAGTGTAGGTAGGAGGTGCATGGAGATTTCCAAATACTTTAGCTTGTTTCTCCTGAACTCTTCTCCTGCTGCGGCCCTCTCCTCCTGTTCTCTGGCCTTGACTTCCCTCTGTCTTTGGGTATCTTTGTTGCATGTCTGCTCAGCTTCCTGTTATTCCTGTTCTCTCACCCTGGTGTTCCAGATTGCTTGTTCTGCTTGTTCCACTTGGTTTGTGATGGCCCAGACTTGGGTCATCATTGTGCATGTGGCCTCATCATCCACCCCTTTGTGTTATTTGCACATGGCAGCTCTGGCCTCTGCAAAAGCCTCCAATGCAAAATTGGGGCATGAGAGCTCATGGAGGTCATTATTCTGTGCTTCTATTCTGTACCCTTGTGTCTGTACTCTAGTTCAGTGAGCTAATGTGTCTCAAAAATTTCTTATCTTGGGTCTATGGGTGAGATGAACAGCTCCCACAATGGTGGCAAACACAGACATTTATGTTTGCCCCTGGTGCTGACTCATCACATAGACCCAATTCTTGGATTGCCCTTGTACTTTAGGCTCTCTGAGAAAGCCATCTATGTGCTGATTCAGCACTAGTGGCAAACAACAAATTTCTTTGTTTGCCACTACAACAGCAGGAGCTGATCTCACGCATAGACTCAGATAAGATGAAATTTGAATTTAGTCACTAAGTTGACAACACAGGATCATCACTTGCTAGAATAGAAGCACCAGGAACTAACCCATATGAGCAAATCTGCCTGGACTTTGCCATGGACATCTTTGCAGATATATGCAACACATTGTGAGAAGCAAATGAGGGCATTGATGATGCAGTGGCAGTGGTAATGATGGTGCAGGTCTGGAACACCACAAACCATGCCAATTGGGTGATCTGGGATGTGAGAATCTATGACAGGGAGCAGCAGGAGACTGATAGGCTGCAGAGAGAGGAACAGGACAGGATCAGGGAGGCAGAGGTTAGAGCCCTGGAAGAGAGAGAAGCAGTGAGTGAAGTGATGAAGAAGAATAAACTGAAATATCTAGAGATCCCCATATGACTGCTACCCACACTGCTGGTGGAGATCCCATCATGCTACACGACATCAAGACTCCAAAAGAGGCAATACATTGAACTGTGATACTTCACCAATGCCAGCCTTAAACATGTGCAAGCAAATGACATGACAGTAGATGACAATGCCATTGTTGCAATAATAGGCAAAGATGAGAAAAGGATGCCAAGTCAGTTGTGTCAGACCATCTACTGACATGGGACAACTTCATGATGGCCATTTGATGCATACCCTTTGTAATGGAAGCGGCAGCATGGACTGAGCAGAGGATCACCATGCTGGCTAATTTTTGGGGTAAGCTGCAAGCTCACCTTTCAGGGCCTCTCTGAACCTGTTGGATACATAGACTCTGCTACTCTACCAAGATGAGCAATGCCATGCCTGGTACTAGGCAATAGGCTCCCCAGCTGGGGCATGTGATATCAGTATCCTCAATGAGACTGTGCTTGCAAGGACAAGGGAGGAGGTGTACAGGGAGGATAGGAGATGCAGGGACAGGGAGAGGGATGGCCTCATAAGTACCCCAGCCTACTTCATCAGGGAGATGAGCTGATTATCTTATCTCCTTCCTCTCTACTCCCTCACATCCTCAATGCCTTGCCACACCTGCAATACCTCGCCACACCCTCAATGCCTGACCACATTATTGTGATGCCATCCTTGCAACTCGCCATGCATTGATGTGATGTTATATATTTTTGGGTTTCTACAAATATTGCCATGCCCGCTGCCACACCTCAGAACATGCTCTCATTATTATTGTTGCCTCTATGGCCTGCACCTTGGATGCATCTATCACACAATGCATTATGTGCAATGCCATAGTTGCTCTTGCTACGCATCCCACGACCACATCTGGGATGTTTCTGCCATGCGACCCCCAATTGTTATGTCTCCTATGACCCATCTAGGACATCCTCATCCCATGACATGCCACGCATCCCACATTACCATCCAGGATGTCCCTGCCTTGCTGTACGTATGTGACAGTAACCACCTGTACTATCACAGGCAGAGAACATCACCTACCTGATAGGCTGCAATACCTTGTAGGGCCACATCAAGTGCTCCAGGAGCCCTCAGCCACAGCCAACCTGCTCCCAATGGTGCCATTGCAGCACCCCATCCAGAGAGCAGCATGATCAGCAGGGTGGTGACCATTACAGGCCTGGAGGACACAAGTCTCCCAGGAGAATCACCTCCCCAAGAGACAAGCATGTACAGGGTTTTCACAATGATGCAGGCAAGATCTTGGCTGTCTGTGCCATGTACCTTAGCCATGACCCTCATCACCTTGTTGAATGCAGCCACACCAGGACCTGGGATGATGCATACAGGACTCTTGCAGAGTGGGACAACCACTCTCCTGTCATGCAGGATGGACAGGCCATCTGTGGAGACTAGTGATACAACACTGTACCAGCAGTCAGGGACACACCATGCACCAGAAGTCAAAATAAACATTTAATTATGGGCTGAAAACTATAAGCCTCCTGGTAGCAGTCTCAATAAATTATATCTCCAAAAACACCCAAATAAATACACAGACAGTACAGAACAAAAGGCAGGGATTAGCTCAAACTATCAGCTCAACAATAGTCCAACCATTGTAATAGAAAGGGGAAGCATGGGAGCTGGCAGAAGTGATAAAATGGGATCAAATTGTGATGATCTAGATCAAGATCAGATCTGACAATGCCTGATTTGACACGACTGAAAGGGGAAGGAAAAGAAGCATGGAGGGATGTCAAAAGAAGCATGGAATGCAGGGAATGATTGTGCTAAATAGAGCAGAAGCAAATGGGGAAGTGGTAATCAGAAACATCCAGAGGAATGATGGAACTGGTGGCACTGAAACATGCCTCCCAAAAGAGAAATTGGACTATCAAATATGTTCTGGAGGTTGGGGAGTTTACAACAAAGAGTCATGTGTAGCTAGTGGTCTGTGCACCAGAAAAACAGTATAAGTAGCCCAAGTTTAGTAGAGAATAGACAGGCATTTGATAGGCAAAGGCTCAGTGTTTCCCAAGGAGTGAATCACCTAGGCTAGAGTTTATTGAACACCTCTTATTGGAAGTCTATTGGTAGACAAAGGCTTGGTGGTTTCCAGGAAGTGAACTACTTAGGCTGGAGTTTATTGAGAACCTTCTTCTGCACTGCAGGATACTTATTCTGTAAAGCACTCAATACATCAACCTTATCATCAAGCATCAGTGTGGATTAGAGGAAACTTTTCAAGACTTCAAAAAAGCCCCAGAACTATCAGTACTACTTGCAAACAAATACTACACTAGCAAAGAGAGCAGGGATGTTGTCAGTTGCACAATGAGTGGCACTTCTGTTCTGGATGCAAGTCTTGGGCCCATGGAGCTCAGAAGGCTCTCTGAGGTATGTCCCTACATACCAGAGGCCTGGGAAAGAGCCTTATGAAGGGCAGGTATCCTCTGAAAGTACCCCCAGGTCACAGCAGGGCTGTGGAGAGAGTTCATTTTCAACTTTTCAGCCATTCACCAGATGCAGGCTCCTTTCAACACAGCGTTGGTCAAAGAATTCAGATCGGTCTTTAAGAGAATGGTCTGCAAAGAGATCAGGAAGGGGCAGTATATTGGCCCATGCTCACAAAAGACCCTGGAAAGTGTGGTTGGCCCCTTTCAGATATCACCATTATCTATCATACCAAAGGTGACCCCAGACAAGTTTAGACTCAACCAGAACATGTCCTTTCCACAATCATGGATGCCAAAATTTCTGAATCCCTTGATTAATGCCAGCATGAGGGCTGATGACTTTTCATGCATCTGGGGAACCTTCAATGTAGTGTCCTGCATCATTTCAAGGCTCCCTCTGGGCTCACAAGCCATAATGCATGATGTATCAGAGGCATACAGGATAATACCACTTCACAGCTCACAATGGCCAGCAGCAGTTGTACGTGTTGATGAGGACCAGTTCTGCCTTGACACTTTTCTCTGTTTTGGGGTGACACCATCATCAGGGGGCTATGGGCAACCAGCTGATGCAGCATTGGACATTCTGCAACACAGAGGCCTGGAGCCAGTTACTAGATGGGTCGACAACTACCTGTTCTTCCACATTAAAAGAAGCTACATCAAGGAATACAACCAGGCTCAACAGAAGTAGAGTGACGATATCCAATGGCCTAGAGTGCACCAATCAGGCAGCAGAATATGGTACAGTGGCTTTGAATTCAAAGATGGAATGGTTGAAAAATTTGATAAGGACTGTGTGTTCCCTATCAGGGACCTCTCCAGAAAGCCTGATGACAAATTCACCTATAACATAATGGACATTGACAGAATCTCAGATGAGTTGGGAATTTTCTGTAAAAGAACAAAGGACAGGCCATTCAACATGAGGAACACTTTCATTGGGCTATTCTTGGATTTGACAGACAAGACGCTTAGACTGGGAGACAGTAAGGCAGAGAAATATCTGTGGATGATTAAAATGTTGTCAAGTAAAAGCTTAGCCTTACAATCATACAGTAGAACCAGATTGGTGTGCAATTCTAGTACTATGTATAACAGTAAAATTGGCTGCCTTATGTAAGGCAGCCAGACAGTATGTAAAGCATAATAATAAGTAATTAATATAATTGTATATTAATTACACAAATAATACAATACAATATGTTACATGCCCCCCTTTGAGACTGGTAAGCAGTTTTCATGTATGAAGGGACAATCAGCCAAGGCCAGCAGTATGTAATCAGATGTGAAGGCACTCATGTCCTCTATGGCTTGAAAGTGTCTATTTTCATCTGTCAAAAGATACAATGCTGACATTAACTGACAGTATGAATTGAAAAAAGATGAGCTGCCTACAACATTTTACACAGACGGCAGACATGCCAACTTGCTGGCCAGATCAATCCTCATCTTGGTGTTGATGTTAACTGACAATGATGAGGCAACAGGGCCCAACAATGTTGAGGCTGAAGGAGCCTGAACCAAAGTAGCTAAATGAGCCAGAAATGGGAGATATGAACCATGTCAAGCCCAGCATTGCCATAAGTCTCAACGGTTGGGATTCATCCCTACTGGGTAGTATAATCTGCTTTCAAGGTACTCATAACCTTGAGCAAGCTCACAAGTCAGCAGCATGTGGAGGCAAATCATATCATCCTCGGTAGGCACCCACCTGTCATCCCAGTGCTGAATGACTGGTGGCTCTCATAAAGGTCTAGTCAACAATGGTGTTCATTGTTGACCTTGCGGAAATGGTCAATTGATGCATTTGCTGCAAGGAAGTGGTTTTTGAGGTAGACTACACTGAAGGTATAGGCATGGTCTACCCATTTGATGGGTATGCTATTGGCTAGCATGGTGCACAGCATGTTGGCATTGATAATGTTGATGGCTATGGCTGCATCAAAATGTGGAGCTTGGAGCTGGATGTTGGTCCAGCTCATCAGTACAAATGGAGTAAGGGGATTTGCCACATTGTAATCTGTGATGGCCTCCTGATACAATCCAGGATGGGTGAGGATCACGGCTAGCAGCCTTGAAAACTGTCCCCAGGCTCTACTTGCAGGGGACAGACCCTGAGTGAGGGCATACCCCATCAGTGTACACCAGTGGATGTGATAGGCACAATCCACTGCAATACCATATACTAAGTTCATCATCCCTGGTTGACAGAAGTAGAGCACATTCTGCACCAGCTTGTTAAAGTCAAAGGTGAAGCATACACCTTTGGAATCAAACCTAGTCAACATGAAAAATGGTTGCCCTGCTTGATCCTTCCAATGCAAATACCCTTCTGGGATCAGCATCACCACTATGTTCATGTAGTGGTGTAGTACTTGGTTGCAAGTAGTACTGGTAGTTCTGGGGCTTTCTTGAAGTCTTAGAAAGTGACCTCTAATTCACACTGGTGCTTGATGATAAGGTTGATGTATTGAGTGCTTCACAGAATAAATATCCTGCAATGCAGAAGAAGGTTCTTAATAAACTCCAGCCTAAGTAGTTCACTCTCTGGGAACCACCAAGCCTTTGTCTACTAATAGACTTCCAATAAGAGGTGTTCAATAAACTCTAGCCTAGGTGATTCACTCCCTGGGAACCACTGAGCCTTTGCCTATCAATTGCCTGTCTATTCTCTACTAAACTTGGGCTATTTATACTGTTTTTCTGGTGCACAGACCACTAGCTACACATGACTCTTTGTTGTAAACTCCCCAACCTCCGGAACATATTTGATAGTCCAATTTCCCTTTTGGGAGGCATGTTTCAGTGCCACCAGTTCCACCATTCCTTTAGATGTCTCTGATTGCCACTTCTCCATTTGCTTCAGCTCCATTTAGCATGATCCCATTCATAGATCCTTCTTTCCCCTTTTAGCGCTTCCCTGCATTCCATGCTTCTTTTAACATCCCTCCATGCTTCTTTTTCTTTCCCCTTTCAGTCATGTCAAATTGGGCATTGTCAGATCTGATCTTGATCTAGATCATCACAAATTGATCTTATTTTGTCACTTCTGCCAGCTCCCATGCTTCCCCTCCCCATTACAGTAGTTGGACTATTGTTGAGCTGATAGTTTGAGCTGGTCCTTGCCCTTTGTTCTGTACTGTCTGTGTTTTTATTGGGGTGTTTCTGGAGATATAATTTGTTGAGACTGCTACCAGGAGGCTTACAGTTTTTAGCCCATAATTAAATGTTTATTTTGACTTCTGGTGCATGTTGTGTCCCTGACTGCTGATACAGCATTGTATCAGTGGGATGAAAGGTCCAGGGGAGGCAAAATGTGCTCGTACTCTGGTGCACACACCAGAGACATCATCTTATTCCACAAAGAAGTGTAGTAGTTGATACTAATGTGCTGAAATTCATGCAGCAGGTAGTAGGCTTCAGTGCACAATGACACTAACTTGAACTTGTTCTGGGAAAGCTCATAAAGCTTTTGCAACTGCTGAGGATTCATTGGGAATCCCTTTGGCACCACATGGTCAATCTTTTTTGAGATATGGAAATACCTCTCCCCCTTTTCCTCCTCAAATGTCTTCATGGCTAAGGCCTCATTGCTTATGAACACTGTGTTCATAAGCTGGGAGTAGTAGAAATGATGGTCTAGTGCCCTGCTGTAGAACCAATTTGACTACTTGATGGTCATCTCATTGATGAACACACCAGGCCATCTGGAATATGGCCTGTGGCCTGCTCTTCCTAGTCTTTGTTGACTTTAGTCTGGCAGGTGGCCTTGTGCTTTCTCCAAGCTTTCTGCTTGCATTTCTTCTCTAAATGCACTCAGCATTTAGCAGGGGTCTCTCCTTCCAAGGGAGTCTTGTAAGATGATTCTCCATAATCACTTTTGTTGCTTGGTCCATTCAGACTGAGTGCAGCTAATGTCAGGAGCCATCCCTCAACTTCATTGTTTGTTCTTGTATCCTCTCTCAGGACCATGGACACATACACATTCAGTGGTGCTTCAAACTGCACCACTGCCACAAACTGCATTACCACTCTGTCTGCTTCTTGTGGCACATTTGCTCCAAACTCAACAGCTGACAGAGACACCTCATCCTGCTGCTTTGTCCCCAACTACAGGGAGGGTTGACAAGGACAATTCTCATAAACTAGCATCAACCTCCACAAGCTTGTCATGTAGCTTGGATGGTGTCAGTGTGAGTTCCCCAGCCTCCTTCTGCCTCACAGGTGCCTGTTGTATCTCTGGCCTGCCTGCTTCCCTCGACCCAGCCTCTTGTACCACATCACATGCTCTGAGGCATTTTGCCTCAGATTGCTCCTTGGACAATGATGGATGCTTCTTCATGGTGTTCATGAACATTTTGATTGTTTTGTCATTATGCTGCTGAAGCATAATGATCTCATCCAGAAGGCCAGTAATCACTATCTGGGCTGCAAGATCTGCCAGAAATGCTGATTCTGATGGCACTTGCTGTCTGGCAGAAATGAGTTGTCTCCAGACAGCCTCTGCCTAAGGGTCCAGCACCTCCAAAGGCATCCTGATTTTCTTTCCTTTTCCTTTTTCCACATATGACAAGCACTGTGAAGATGGTGCACAATAAGGAGACAGAGATGCTTGTTGGGATGGTGTTTGAGGTTGAGGTTGATCTTGATTTTGCACTCTCAATGCTGGCTTATCTTGCCTGTGCCCTACTACTTCCTGAGGCACTCCCTCTTGTGTCATAGCACTCCTCAGAGGTGATCGCCTCTGGTCTCTTCTATACGAGTTGCAGGAACAGCGTCCTATCTTGTTGTTGTCAAGGTTGCACCACCTTGCTCTTACACTCTGTGTCATTGTCCACATCCATGGGTGCTACCTGTGGTGCAGTTAGTGCTTTCTCATCCAAAAAGAGTGTACTTGCACTCTGTGTCTGTGCCTGCTGCATTGGCATTGGCATACTCCACATCACCTGTCCCCCCATCTGCTGTCCAGGGCCAGCTGGTCCTGGAAAATATGGCATTTGGAAGAAAGGCAGAAAAAACTGTGGAGGTTGTCCAAATTGGGCTGGGTTCTGCCCAAACTGGGACACCATAGGGTACAACGCCACACTTGGCATCATCACAGACTGTTGACTTTGTTGCTGGAGGCAATCTCCACCTCCTCCAGAATCCTGTGGTTTCTGATGCTGCAGCTCACTGGTCGTACACTGGTATGAATATGACATGGCAACTACAAAAATGTGGAAGTTCGTTGGTAAGAAAAAAACACAATAAAATTCCCCATTATTAGGTTACATAACCTGATCCAACTTCCATCTCTGCATTGTGATCCACACTATCTCATCAGATGAATGACTATCTCCATCTTATTCATCTGACAACCAAATAATCTGATCCAGATCAAATCCTCTCCCAATTTAAGTTCCAACCGATGTAGTCTAGATCTTATCACAGTTATCAGACTAAGCATATGAGCACTTAGCAAGCTGACTTGGGTGTTTCATGCCTTGCAGCTCCAAGTACTGATCCAACACTGCTAGCTTGGCACATGTGATACAACTCCCATGTTGTATCACCAGCACTCCATCGTACCTCAAGTTTGAGGTGTGTTCCATCCCGCCACCAATAGCCCAGAATCTCTTTGAAAAACCACTCCTGTTTGTCACTGGCACCAAAATCATATGTCTTGGGCATCACCCAATTAGGAAACATAGCATTATTGTTTGCGTTATATTGCCTAAGTAACAACACATAAAACTTAGGCATGATCTGACATGCTTGCAGAGCTGCAGGCAGCTCTAGAACATAGTTCAATGTGCTTGGTTCCACGACCAAGACCTTTTATGGTCCAAGAAATTTTGGGCACAACTTTGTCACCCTTCCTTTTGGGAGGTTCAGGTTCTTGGTTGACATGTATACTAATGTACCAGACGTTAGCTCAGGTTTATTACTCTGCCTATTGTTTGCATGTTGTGCCTGTATAACATGCACTGAAATGATAGCATTGTGTGTGTTGGCAAGATTCTCCAATGCTTTCCATGCAAAGTCCTTCACCTCTTTGTAAATAACTCTGAGTTCTCACAGCATGGAGGGCATGTATCCTCCATTGAGCTTGAACGGTGCATATTTTGTGGTCTCCGACACACTTGCATTGATTGCAAACTCTGTTAGCAGTATTCTATCTACCCAGTCGCATTAGTCTGGTCAGACCACCGTACAAAATATCTGAGCAATACTTCTATTTGCTCGCTCTGTCTGTCCATCTGTCTGTGGATGGAATGAGGTTGACATAAGCAGTTTAGCTCCCAAGAGCTTGTGAAGTTCCCACCACCAGTAAGATGTAAACTTTGTGTCTCTATCACTCATAATCAAGCTTGGAAGGCTGTGCAGCCTTACAATCTCCTTTAAGTATATCCAGGACAATTCTGATGCAGTAATGGTTGTGTGCACCGATATCAGGTGCACCATACTGGTCATGCAGCAAATCATCACCCAAAGGTAATTATAACCTTTGGGTTTGAGGAATAGACTGACAAAATCCATTCCAATGGAGTCTCAAGGTTTTGTCAGGATAGGCAGAGAATGCAACTTCCCTGCTAGCTTCTTATTGCTGGTCTTTGACTGCTGGCAGGCCTTCCAGGTCTGACAGAAGTTCATCACTTCCTTCTGTATTTGAGGCCACCAGTACCACTGCCTCAGATATTCCATTGTTCTGTTGGTTCCAAAATGACCAACAGTCTTGTGTGCTTGAGTAATGACCTGGGTGATCATCATTAAGTTGTGTGGCAAACACACTACCTTGCATCCTCAAACATTTGTTATCCAGATCAGTCCCTTCTCATGCATGCTAAACCATGGGTGAGCAGCTGCATTCTGCCAAATTTCAGTATAGAATGCATCATAGCTGTAGTCTCTGAGTACATTCCATAGGAACTCATTGATTTGAGGCATAGGAGAGTCAGGATACTCTTCTGCAAGCGATAACATGTCAGCAAGCATAATGTCTCAGCCATACAGCCCAAGGCCACTGCCTGTTGTGCTGTGACTTGGTGTTACCATCACTTTTGATTGAGCCTGCTCTAGTTGCTCAGCCTGTATGTCTCAGGCTTCTTGCTGCTCTTGCAAGCATTGACTGCATCAAAGTTCTTTCACTTGCATGGCCCAAAGCTCTACCACATGTTCTTTCACTTCTTTGTAGCAATAGTATGGTAGATCATTGCTTTGGGTGTTAATACAAATATCCACATTGACACAGTTGTGCGTCTTGTGGTGTTCACCAGCTCTATCGCTCTCGAAGTATCTTGAAAGACAGTCAGCTATCTTGTTCAATTCTCCTTTGACATATATGATGTCAAAGTTGTATTGGGACCAGTGTTGCTAGGAAGACAGCATTGCTTGAGTCTTGAAAAACTCAAGTGCTTTATATTCCATAATGATGTGGATCTTGTATCCCATCAATTTGTCTTCCCACTTGAGGAGTGCCTCAAGTATTGCCAGCATTTTCAGCTCATAGACTGCATAGTTTTGTTGTGCCAAGATGAACTTTTTTGACATGAACCCTGCTGGATAGCAATTCTGCCAGGAACTTCCCTGGCCATACATTGCTCCAACTCCAGTTTTTGAGGCATCACAGATGAGCCAAATTGGCTCATCATGCCTGGGATCTATTGGCTGAATAACTGGTGTCTTCAAGCAGATCTTCTTGATCATCTCAAAGAAATGCTGGTGTATAGGTCTCCATATAAAGGGAGCTCTATTCTGAGTAATAGACATCAGAGGTCCAGTATATGCAGTTATATTGGGCAGACAGTTGCTGATATAGTTTACTAGTCCAATGAATTGTTGGACATCATTATAATTGCGGGGCATACGCTATTTGCATATGCAATCAATCTTGTCCTGGTCAGGGTAAATACCCTAACTGTCAATCTTATGTCCAAGACAGTCTACTGTCTCAGCATATAGTTCACATTTTTTTTATTTGAGGTACAGTAGATTGGACCTCAGTCACTCAAAAATGACATGAAGATGCTCTTCATGTTCTTCAATAGAATTGGAATATATGAATATGTCATCCAGATATATATAGACAAACCTTCCAATAACATCTTGGAAGATAGAGGTTATCAGCCTCTGAAATATTGCAGGAACATTACAGTCTCCTATCTGCATAATGTTGCTAACATATGTTCCTGTAATTGACAAGAACACTGTCTTTGAAATGTTGGACAAGCAAATTCTCACTTGCTTGTATGTATCTGTCAGGTCAATTTTTGACCTGAACTTTGCTCTGGCCACATCTTCTTGAATCACTTCCTGATCTGGGAGTGGCATAACATCCTCTACTGTGTTGTCATTGCATTGGCAAGCATCCAATGCAGTCCTTAGAGTACCATCTTACTTCGGGATGCACAATAGTGGTGCAGCTTAGGATGCCAGTTGGGCTTTCCATCAGTGGGCTCTCAAGTACTGATTGGTCTTGTCTCTGAGCTGCTGCTGCAACGCCATTGGACATTGTGGCAGATGATACTTATATACCTTATTCTCATCAATAAGGTTGATTTCATGGTTGACCTCATGCCAAGGAGGTAATTCCTCCTTGGTTGCATTCAGAATATCTCCAAATTCCTGCTGCCACTGCAGCCGCAGGTCTGGAATATCCTTCTCCATACAACCAGTGGTTTAACTTTTGCCTTTCCAGTCCATGTCCTGGCAAGGACACCCAGGTAACTTTGCTCGCATGGCTGGGTGGGCATACTTCTCTCTGAGAGCAGTAATCCTCAACTCACTCTCATCTGGCATGTGCAATCCCATAGGCACACCCTTCTTGCTTCTGCGCAACGTCACAGACAGTCTGTCAAAAAACACCTTGCTTAGTGGTAATATCTCATCATCACTAGCCTGCCGATACAACTCCTCCTTCAGTGTCCAGCATGGTCCATTCCATGCATACATTGACACCACTAACTCATTCCACTCAGCAGGCATCCATGGGTCAAACACCCATTCAAACATAAGATGAGGTACAGGTCAATCTCAGATTGACCAGTTCATTTGTGTGGAGGATGTTTTGTCCTCCATCATTTCCTGTCTGTCATGAGTTCTCTGCTCGGGAATTGCTGCTTCCTGAGTCACTCCAATTTCCTGCTGATGTTGCATCATTGGAGTGGATTCAGTTGGTACTCTCCAACTGCCTGCTTCTGGTCTCAGCATTTTTGCCAGGAAGTACAATAAAGGTCTGCGACCTTCAGTAGGACCCTGAGCACTGCTCCTGCTCTGAAACCGTTATCCTGACCTCCCAGCCTGCATAGGAGATGCATGGTCCCTGCTGGATTGTTGGTCCAGGTTTTCCACAGCTACTCCTGGTCTTGCTGCACTGCTTGGCACAGCTGTCAGCTGTACTTCACTCCATTGCATTCCTCCTGGCATTCCCTGAGGCTGTCAGGAGGGCTCCTCCACTATAGCCTCAGCATTTTCTGACCTGGGTCAACTCAGGTCAGTCGCAGCAGCTTGAGGATAAGCCAATGACTGGTCAATGGTCTCACTATCACAGGTCAGTTCAGAAGATTGATTGGTATCCATTCAATCAGGCATTGCTGCATCTCTTTTAGTCTTGGAATGTGCATCAAAGAAGTTGATGCACTGTTTGATGCAATCACAGTCTAGGCTACTAGACACGTAGTTTTTGTCCATAGTATCTGTAACAAAATTACAGTGATTGTGAGAGCTTAATGTTTACACTGCACAGAATCAGACCAGTCCGGTCTATTTACTATGTAGTACAAAACAAAAATAAGC
>QGOA01001740.1:0-14299 GCA_003313075.1 Termitomyces sp. MG16
ATCCGGTCCAGTCAAATATACCCCCTAAAGTCCCATCAAGAAGCACGAAGTGACCTGCCTTAGGTGCCATCTCGTTTAACCGTAACTGACTCAAAAACAAATGACGCCCACTGATGCTTGCTTTGTGGCAAGTCACACAAACCACATGTTCAGCTGAACCTGAAAACAAAGGGTTGTAATGGATCGTTAATATTCCCCTACAGTCACGAGGCCTTGGCAATGCCTCATAAGAACAAAAACAAGGGCATGTCAAATGATAATCGATTGATAACAACAACAAAAAACTACCCGAAGTAAGAAAAGGCCGAAAGCCACACATAGCCTTGTGCCTTGTTTGGCTTGTTGCGAGCAGATCACACTGTGGGTGCGAGAATACCCTAGAGTTCGACCCAGGCTTCAGAAAACAATCATGATAAACGGCTTTTTGTCGGGCAGCCCCTTTGTGAATTCCAGAATTCAGGCCCCATGGAGAAATTCGTATATTCCCGCCGAGCTGCCGTCCAGGACAAGAGCACGCTTCGTCAAGAAGCTCGTCAATATTATGGCATATCTGTGTTTAGCTCTCCGCTTCCAACGCCACGCAAATCCTATAATATGCATACTCAATTTGATCTTGTCCTCTGCTCGGTGCTGCATAGCAAAGTACCGACTCTTTTGAAATTATAACCAAATGTAACTCGTCGGGGTTACCATCTGGATTTGGCGCAGAAAGAACGCTATCAATGGTAACCAGATTCAAAAGAATGTGTGGACCAAAGAGGGATCATCAAGTGAAAAATAGCGGATCTTTTTTGAAGGAGCCTTGCAGGGCACGATTTGATCCAAATGGCATGCTTAGATATCTGTGCCTCAGATAAGGTCGAAAGGCGCATCAAATGGCGGAACCACTCATCAAGGAATGACGACATCAAGGAAACAAGCTTGAATGGCATCTGAACCCGGAAAATTTGTTTGTACATTTGAAGCAAGATTCTCCATCACTGATGGGTAATAATCTGTCGCTACGATAGTCCTCGACGGAACCAAAGAAGCCGCGCTTTCAACCAGTGTTCCAACGCCAGGCTGACAAGGTCAGTGTCAACTCCAAGCTCCAAGATGTGCAACTCGTTCACTTCGGATAATCCGAAGGATACATGATCATCGAGGATCGTTTCGGCGAGGACACATGGACCGCCCTATGTCTGCGCTCCAACGCTTCCACTGATAGTCCTTGTTATCAAGGGAAATGTCCTTGACCTGGACCTTTAACGGCTGATCTGCCTCTGGTCTAAGCTTGAATACAAAATTTCGCATGACTACCCCAGTTTCAGCGGTTCCAGAGCATACTGCCAGCAGTAATGCTGCTTCTTGAATAAGACCTTCCAATTCCTTCGAATGGCTTGCATCTGAGGTGAACCCGAAGTCCCAATCTGCGGTTAGAGACACCAGACAATTAGTCATCTCATGGCGTAGGATCGCTCGAAGGTGTCTGATCGCAGCTCATCAAGCCCGTTTATGATGTCGACTTGCGTAGAGGGTAGTTCTGGCTGATATCGACGGGAACCTTGTACTTGAGGATTATATAATTGACGCAGATATAACAACGCTTCGAAGATCATGGACAAGATGCGATGCGATTCTGCGACTGCGAATTGGTGGAAGTTGAAAAGTAGGCGGTGAAATCATGGTATCTCTACTATAAATCAGTATCAAATTAATGAGAGATAAATGGGTATGAAATTTTCTGGCGGAAACCAAAAGTTATAAAATCTAGCACGTGCGATCAAAGTGGTTTGAAACATGTTTCCCACCCCGCCAATATAAGCAGATGCACCCGCGCCTGCAGTACAAACAGGATTCTCCGGTGGCCCAGCATTCATGAACCAACCAAGATCCTTGTCATCAGAACAAAATATTCACCAAGAACCCGATCCGAATTCTGCCGCTTTCCAAAAAAAAAAGTCTGCCTGGCCGTCCATCAGTCTCTTCCTTATTCCAAAGACACTGCTGGCACTGGAAAGTATTTCCATTGGAAAAGGTACAAAAGAAACCTGTTATACCACTTCTATGTTGTTTTTTTCCAAGAAATATATCAAAATTTCCCCACTAAAATAGTTAGAAAAATTTTCACCTTTTTCCCAACTTTTTCCCAATGAAAAATACTATCTTTTTACCATCCTTTTCTTAGAAATAGTGCATTTTTTAGGAAAAAAGTGTGAAAAAGCAGCATTTATTCAGAAAAACAGTGGCAAAAGGTGACATTTTTCCTTGTAAAACAGTTGAAAAAAAGATAAACATTTTTCTAAATATTTTGGTGAAAAAATGCTTACATATTTCTTGGGTAAACACCACATAGAAGTGGTATAACAGGTTTCTTTTGTACATTTTCCAATGGAAATACTTTCCAGTGCCAGCAGTGAGAACGCGTGGCGTGCCTTCAAAGTCTTACACATGATACATTAGCTGCGATGTAAGTGCCTTGTATACTTACTCACAGGCATGTAAACCGTGTAGAAAAAACATTTACCATCCAGGTGTAAGCATGAAGCTTACAACCTCGGACAATGGGCCACATAATAGGGGGTGCTGAGGGGTAGGACGGGATTGACAAGGGAGGGATTCATCGATCGGAATGAGTGAGTGCAAACTTTAATTCTGAACCTTATAGGGACGGATATATATATATGAGGGTAGTAAATTGTAGGGATAGCTCTTTTTAGTTTTTCCTTCCGAATTCTACTGTTGTGCCATTCTGTCGTGTGTTTTAAGTGGAGTCGGACGCGTAGTGTCCGCTTACACTTTTTTTTTGAATCGCACAACCTTTGACGACTACCCTCCACGGTACGACTAGCGTGATCAGATCCAGGAATCATGAGAAGGTGGAAAAATTGGCAGGACTTTTTGTTAAGGTGGGGAAAGAAGGAGAGTTTGGTCGGTCTGCCGTTTGACAGAGAAGGGAGGAATATTGTTATTGAAGGGGGAGGTTATCACGGTTTTTGGAGGAGGACGTTTTAAAAGGCGAGGGGGAAAGACATGGTGGGTAGGCATCCCCTCAGCAATCGAGGAGAGACATCAGTACAACCCACAAAATTCAATCTGGCCCGTACCCGTTCCCAAGCCCAGCGTCTCCGTCGTCCTAGTTCGTCTTCTCACTCGCATTCTCGTTCTCTTTCTCGGTCTCGTTCCCTGTCTCGTCCTCATTCTTGTGCCAGGTCCCAACGCTCTGCTTTAGAGCCTTACCCCGTGCCAATACCACATTCCTGTCTGCACTCTAGAGCCAGATCCTCAAGTTTATCAGATCCGCCAGGTACATCTGACCTCTCCTGCCCGACCTCTCCTGCGCTGTCCACATTGAGTTCCTCATCAGACGAGTCTGGATTGTGTTCAGCCGCTCCACAAATTCTGATGTCTTCAACATTTGGCACAGCTTACATGGCTGAAGTTACTCAGGCTTCGGCCAGTCATGCTCCTCTTATCACGCGGGGTACCATCGGCCCTCGTCAGCTTGACGCATTTGAACATTATGCTAAGAGATATTTCAGTCACAAAGGGATAGGGGTCAAGAGGCAGGTTGAGAAGGTTCTCTACAATATTGATTCCAGCGACGTGCGGGCATGGGTTAAGGAGAATGAGTCTGAGCTCAAGTCCTTGACGTTTCCTGTTTTTATGGCGTGACTTAGGGGGGAGGTTTTGTCCACGGATTGGATGTGGGAAACTGCCCAGGCTTTGACCAAGAAACAGGGAGAAGAGGAGAGGTTTGCAGAGTGGGCGAGCAACCTTAGGGAGGCCAATGATACGCTAAGTTCCGACACTCGTTTCTATATCAGCCCTGACAAAATGCGGAATTACCTCCTGCTGCACTGTCATGATGACTTGCAATGTGAATACCAAATTGGGAACAAGGATGGGTGCTACAATGGAATCAAGGAGTTCTCGAAGTGGTTCCGTACTGTGGCAGACCTAGATATGGCGTTGGCAGCGCGGAAGGCACAAATTAGTAAGCACTTGACGGCAGCCATGGCAGCGTCGTTGAAACAGTTGAAGAACGTCCCAAACTTACCAACTGCGAGTCAAACGTCCAAGATGCCAGGGGTCAGCAATGAAGCTTCTACGGCATTGCAGTCAACTCGCACTTACGTTTATGCACTTACGACAGAGGAGCGAAGGATTTTGGATGAGCATCAGGGTTGTTACCAGTGTTGGAAGCTTTATGTGGATCATCGTGCAAGGGATTGCCCTGATAAGGGGAAAGCACTGACATTGGTAGAATATGCTAAGCAGAAGTTGATGCCTGCTTTTGCAGAAGGAGCGAAGGCAAACTTTTTGGGCAGGGGAGAGGCGGCTAAAGGGAAGAGTGGTGGAGCTTCTATCACTGTGGCAGCAGTGTTTGAGGGATCTGATTCGGATGAGTCCAGCAGCGATGGAGGAAGTGAGTACGTCATTCCACAGCATATCACTTATCCCTGTTTCGTGTCAGGGCCTTCTATGGCCCCTGTATCAGTTTCAAATGCCCTTATTGACACCGGCTCCCCTCCAGCGCTGATTTCCTCAACGTTGGTGAAGACTTTGGGTCTACGAACGCGTAATCTGGAGAGGCCGTTAGTAGTGTCAGGGGCGTTTTCGTCGCAAGGGTCCGAGTCACAAAGTGTGCTTTCGCAATACGTCAAACTTGTAATCATATCTCCGTGTTCTCAATGGCAATCGCGCTCCCAAGTGTTCATTATATGTCCAAAACTTCACACGGATCTCATTCTTGGACTCGATTTCTTGAAGCGCAATAAATTAATCATCGATCCTGAGGCTGGCTCACTGACGGATAAATTGACGGGGTTCGATTTGCTCCATCCCTCGGGCACCAACAACATTCCAAAAGGAGTAAAAGAGAAGCCTCAGATTCATCGGAAGAAATTAAAGACTTGAGATAAGACTGAGAAGGCATGGATATGGCAGGAGCAGAAGGAAATGAAGGAACATCGAAAACTCGTACATTTTGAGTTGAATGCACTGTTTATGAAGGAAGCAGATAAATTTGTGAGGTTGGAGGAGCACACCGTCTCGGGGGAACCTCGCCTGTTGGGAATGGTTCATGCTCGGATTGAGCAGCTGGCGTGGAAGGAAAAGTTGAAGGGAATGGATGCATCCATGAAGCGACGCTTTAAAAATCTATTCCCGGCAGGTATTCCTCATGCAGATGAACTTCCAGACAGCGTATACCATCGAATTCAGGTCAAGCCATTGGCAAAGATTACAGTTGCTCGATCTTATTCATGTCCACGAAAGTATCGTGATGGATGGAAGACTTTAATCGATCAGCATGTCGCAGCAGGACAAATTAGGCCATCATCGTCACCCTATGCGAGTCTGTCCTTTGTGATTCCTAAGGCGGATCCTACTGTTCTTCCTCGATGGGTAAATGATTACTGACATTTAAATGCGAGCACGGTTCCTGATCACTTTCCACTGCCACAAATTGATGATATTTTGGCGGATTGTACGAAGCCCAGGACAAAAGTGTGGGGGAAGATTGATTTGATGGACGCATTTTTTCAGACATGGATGCATTCTGATGACATCAAATACACAGCTACATTAACGCTGTTTGGATTATGGGAATGGGTCTTCATGCCCATGGGACTTCGAAACGCCCCTGCCACGCAACAACGTCGTATCACACTCGCATTGCGTAAATACATCGGCAAAATTTGCCATGTCTACCTCAATGATATTATAATTTGGTCAACATCGATTGAGGAGCATGAGAAGAATGTCTCCTTGGTGTTGCAGGCCTTGAAGGATGCAAGTTTGTTTTGTTCGATGAAAAAGAGTCAACTGTTTTGCACCGAAATCGACTTTCTAGGCCATCATATTTCTGAGAGGGGCATTGAGGCGGACCTTTCAAAAGTGGAAAAGATCTTAAACTGGCCAGTTCCCAGGAAAGCAAAACATGTTAGACAGTTTCTAGGGCTCGTGCGCTACATCGCAGCCTTTCTCCCTGCACTTGCAGAGCATACCTTGATACTCACACCACTGACACGAAAAGAGTTCAATGGCAACTTCCCACCCTGGACGTGTGCTCATCAGATCGCTTTCGATGGCATTAAGGCTCTTGTTGTTGGACGTGATTGTCTTACAACAATTGATCACGAGACACCTGGCAAGAACAAGATCTTTGTGACATGCAACATGAGTAAGAGGAGGACAGGAGCAGTTCTGTCATTTGGAGAGACATGGGAGACCGCATGACCTGTTGCTTTTGATTCACGGCAATTGACGTCAGCAGAGAAGAATTATCCAACACACGAACATGAGTTATTAGCTATTGTGTGTGCTCTGCAGAAGTGGCGGACAGATTTACTTGGCTCAACCTTTTCCATTTTCACGGATCACAAAACATTGAAAAATTTTGAAACCCAAAGAAACTTGTCAAAGAGGCAAGCAAGATGGATGGAATACATGTCCCAATATGATTATGACATGAACTACATAAAAGGAGAGGAGAATACGGTGGCTGACACATTGTCGAGGATGCCAGAAGGGGACAAGTTGATAGTGGGACAGGTTTTGATGTTGAGGGGCGAGGAAACAACTTTAGAAGACGTTAAGAAGGATTATGGAGAGGATCCATACACGAAGCAATTGCTTGAGGACGCTAAGGCTGGCTTACTTACGAGCGGTGTGGAGTTGCGAGATGGGTTGCTGTTTGTGGGCGATCGGTTGATTATTCCCAGGTATAAGCAATTGAGGGAGAGTCTTTTCAGAATCGCTCACGACGAACTCGGACATTTTGGGGCAGATAAAACATATGCGTCTCTGCAATACTCGTACTACTGGCCAAACATGTGGCGAGACCTCATTAATGGGTATATTCCATCCTGTGTCGACTGCCAACGTAACAAGAGTCAGACTACAAAACCGAGAGGTCCTTTACACCCCTTGCCTATCCCAGAACATCGTTTCGGTTCAGTAACGTTGGATTTTGTGGGACCTTTGCCAAAAGATGAAGGTTTTGACCAGTTCTGTTCGATGACGTGTCGTGCAGGAGCTGACTTGCAGATATCACCAACGAAAACAGATCAGACAGGAGAGGACTTTGCTCACATCTTTTTTCGGGATTGGTACTGTGAGAACGGGTTGCCCTACAAGATCATCACGGATAGGGACAGTCTGTTTACGTCCGCATTCTGGAAAGCCTTGATGAAACTTACGGGAGTGAAGCACAAGATGTCCACTGCTTTCCATCCCCAGACTGATGGTGCTTTGGAGCATTCTAATAAGACAATCGTTCAGTGCATCCGTTACCATGTGGACTGCATCCAGACAGGGTGGGTGAAGGCCCTACCACGAATCCGTTTCGGAATCATGAATCCGGTGAATGCGTCCACGGGATATTCTCCTTTTCAGCTTAAATCAGGATTTTCTCCCCATGTCCTCTTGCCCTTATATCTGCCACTGCCCACAGATACTCCTGCAGAGGATCTTGCTCTTCGTGTCTTACAAGAAATTGAATCAAATTACTTGGAAGCTATGGACAACTTGATTACGTCTAAGATAAGTCAGGCACACCACGCTAACTCGCATTGTTCGCCAGAAATCAAGTACAAGGTCAGCGACAAGGTCATGTTGTCCACTGCCAATCGCCGCCGTGAATACGTTCAGAAAAAGGATGGCTGAGTGGCAAAGTTCATGCCGAGGCAGAATGGTCCTTTTGTCGTTCTCGAGGCCTTCCCTGAGTCTTCGGAATATGTACTGGACTTACCGTCTTTGATGAGAATTCTTAATCGTTTCCACGCGTCTCTCCTTTCACCCTTTCACCCAAACGATGACGAACTTTTCCCATCTCGTCACTTGGAAATGCCTGGCCCCATGGTTACAGAAGAAGGACAGGAAGAACACTTCATCGATAAAATCTTGGATGAACGAAAGCATGGGAGAGGCGTCCAGTACCTGGTTCGATGGCAAGGATATTGTAAGGCTAAAAACAGCGATTCGCAACGCGGCACGTTATTGGCACTAGTAACGGAAATATATTTGGTTATGTCGTATATCCACTCGTGTACGACGTACCTAGTAACGGAATGGACTAAGATAAGGGACTACCAGTACTGACTACAGGGGAATAGCGGCGCGGTCACGTGAGTACCGTGACACCCGCCCCCCACTTGTAAGGTAGAGGGAAAGAAAAAAAGGTCCGTTGTCCACCCGTTACCCAGCCCCGCTGCTCTGCGTCTGACCCTTCCGGCGGCGAGACTTTCCACGTGTCCGTTCGTTTGCTCAGAACTCCTGGATAGCCTCCAGCGCGTGCGGCATATCGTACTCCTTCAACCACTCATCCTCGCTCTCATCGTACCCCTTCCACCGCACCAGAAACTCCGTCACACCACCCCTCGTCCTTTGCTCCCGGAGGATTCGCTCAATCTCGACTTCGTCGCCCGTCTCCATCTGCACAGGTGGCGGTGGTTCCTGTCGGCGGCCCAAAATTGTATCCTCCCGTGCAGGAACCAGACACGACACGTGAAACACGTCATGAATTGACCACCCATCAGGCAGTGCCAAGCGGTACGCGGTATCCGAGATCTTCTGCGAAATCGGGAACGGTCCGAACCTCCTGAAATCGAGCTTCTGGCTTGGGCGGTCCGAGCGAAGATCCGCACGCTCGAGGAACACACGGTCTCCCACCACGTAATCGGGTGCCTCGTCGACCCACGCGTCGTGGAAACGCTTCATCCTCGCCGCTGCCAACTCCAGCAACCCCCTCAACTCCCTCTGCACTTCATGGAGCCTGTCCAAGCGGGCATCAGCCTTCGGTACCGTCTGGGAGTTCACTGGGTCCACCGAGAACGTAGGATTGTAGCCATACTCCGCGTAGAAGGGAGACATGCCCATCGCGGTGCTCACCCGATTGTTATACGCAAACTCTGTGAAAGGTAACCAATCCATCCAGTCGTCCTGGTAATAATCAATGAATGCGCGCAGGTAGACCTCCAGTTCCTGGTTTGTCCGCTCCGTTTGGCCGTCCGACTGAGGATGGTGAGCAGTCGACAGCGCTGGCTTAATACCCAGGCGCTCCCACATCTGGCTCGTGTAGCGGGCCACAAACTGCGGCCCCCTGTCCGAGACGATCTTCTTGGGCGTCCCATGCAGGCACCATACCCGTGCCATGAAACCATCACACATCACGGCGGCGTTGTCCGTCGAACGTGCCCCCAAGAAGTGTGCCCGCTTCGTCGACTTATCGCACACAACCTGGATCATGTCACAGCCCCTCGAGACCGGCAGCGGACCCACGTAATCCGTAGAAACGTGTTGCCATGGGCCGTCGGGGATCTTCAAGGGCTGCAAAGGGCTATACGGTTTCTGACGGCGGGGCTTGATACGCTGACACATGTCACAACCGTCGACATAGCGCCGCACAAATTCCGACATACGGGGCCAATAATAGTTCCGTGCCACCAGCGCAAGAGTGTTTGCGCGCCCGGGGTGACCGGCTGGGATGGAATCGTGGTACAGCTGGAGGATCAAACGCTTGACCTCCTCATCGTCCAGTACGTATACCAAACCACGAAAACGAACCAATCCCCCATCCACCGTAAACTCACGCAGTCTCGCCTTCACCAGCGCAGGGGCCTCCCGTAGCTGCAGAACCGGTGCCAGCCTTGGGTCACCTGGGGTCGCCGTTCGGATGCGCTCGAGAATATCGCCGTCCGCCAGTATCGCCTGCGCCGCCGCCACCCTGTCGACCACCTCCGACTGCCCACACCTCCCCAGCTCCACCACCACACCCCGCCTCGCCACCCGCTCATCCCCTAGCACCGTCGCTTGCGCATTATCCCGGGCATCCCGAGGTACCTCATGGTCCGGACGCCGCGACAATCCATCAGGGCCCGCACTGAGACGTCCCGGTCGATGGTGGATGACAAAGGTGAAGCGGTTTAAAAACAAGCTCCACCTCGCCTGCCGCCGGCTCAGGTCCCTCGCCGTCATGAAGTATTCCAGGTTACGGTGGTCGGAAAAAACCTCTACTGGGAAAGGGTTTCCCTCCAGGTACGGCCTCCAAACCTCAAATGCCCTCACCACTGACAGCAGTTCTTTGTCATGCACATCGTAATTGCGTTCCGCTGGCTGCATCGACCTGGAGAAGAAGGCCACAGGCCTCCAGTCACCGTCAGGAGCCTTCTGTGACAGGACAGCCCCGACCGCAAAATCCGACGCATCAGTCTCCACCCGAAACGGCGCGTCTGTGTCAGGCATCAGCAACACGGGTGCACGAGCAAACGTTGCTTTCAAGCCATCAAATGCCCCCTGCTCCACCACCCCCCACCTCCACACACACCCCTTCCGCTTCAGCTCCTCCAGCGGCTTCGCAATAACAGCATAGTCCTCCACAAAACGGCGATAGAAATTGCAGAAACCCAGAAACTGATTAACGTGCCGGAGATTCTGCGGTGTCGGCCAGTCCGTGATACCACTAACCTTCACAGGATCCATGCCCACGCGCCCCGGCGAGATCTTCAGGCCCAAGTAGTCTACCTCCGTCGTGCGAAAACGGCACTTCTCAGGCTTAAGGAACAAGTCAGCCTCCCGAAGCCGGCGCAGCACCTCCCGAACGTGAGCACTATGTTGTGACGGGTCCTGAGAAAAGATAATGATATCGTCCAGATAGAGCACCACATACACATCAACCAGGTCGTGGAAAAGATCGTTGACCATCCGCTGAAAGGCCGCAGGAGCATTGCGCAGCCCGAACTGCATGACCAAGAACTCAAACTGGCCATACCTTGTCCGAAAAGAGGTCTTCCACTCGTCGCCCTCACGGATCCGTACGTTGTAGTACCCCCACCGCATGTCCAGTGTAGTAAAGACCTTTGCTGACTTCAGGCGATCCAGCAGCTCGTTGGTCAAAGGAATGGGATAAGCATCAGGCCTGGTGACGGCATTCATCGCCCGAAAGTCTACCACCAGACGGAGGCTGCCATCCTTCTTCTTCACGAAGAAGACTGGAGCGCCACAAGGTGCACTTGACTGCCTGATATAGCCCTTGGCAAGACTCTCATCGATAAACTCGCGCAGCGCCTTCAACTCCGCCGGGGCGAGTTGATAGAGTCTACCCGGGGGCGGCGTCTCCGCACCGTCCACCAAGTTGATCCCCAGGTCGTACTTCGTGTGCGCCGGCAGTCGCTCCGAGCGCCGCTTGTCAAAAACGTCGAGGAATTCGTGGAACTCCTCTGGCACCAAGTCTTCGACCGACCGCTCCCCCACCCCCTTCCGCCGCGCCTCCCCCTCAGCCAACACCTGGGAAAAGCTCCGCCCTGCTGCCCCCCGCACCTCCCCCAACACGGGGCCCTGCGCTCCCCACCGCGACTCCATGTCCCACTTCTGCTCCAAGAAAACGGACTCCTCTCCGCTCCACTCACCCTCCCCCTCCACCTGTGCCAATGCCCTGTCGATGCACTCCTGAGCCACCTTCACCGCCCTCGCTCGCTGTTCCCGCATAAAACGCGTCCTCCTCGTGCGTGCCTTCTTCAAACCGTGAAACCTCTCTGCCGGCACCGTCTGACAGGCTCGTCCCCTTGCAGGCACTGTGACAGACGCCTTACGCGCAAACGCCCGGACCGCTGGCGTCGGCGCCACTGGTGTGCACGACGCCCTGCAGAAGGCCGAGGTAAAGTCGATTGTGGAGCGGCCCCAGTCGATTGCAGGGTTGTGCCGCCGTAGCCAGTTGACGCCCAGAATCACGTTATCGTCACCGATATCCGCGACGTCGAACACCGCAGCCTCCTCATGGTCCCCCACCACGACACACAAGTGCACCTCCTCCTTGATGAGGCCCGACTTGACTTCAGAGTTGTCGATAGTACGCAGGCGCATCGGGCGTCGTTTGGGAACCGTCGGCAACTGCTGCTCGTCCACAAACCGCTGGTTCACAAAGCAGCAGCTGGCGCCCGAGTCCACCATCGCCCTGGTGTCCACAATCCGCAGCGCACCCATACCCCCCACCCTCAGCGTCACAGGCAGCTCCAATGCTGAATGGTCAGACCGTGGCCGCCGCGCATGGATGACCGCAGCCCTCCCTGTCCGGCGCCTCCTCCGCACCCTCGTCACACTGTCCCCATGTAAAACGGTACCATTAGGTGCTGTGGATACATGAAGCTGCTCAGTCGCATCCGTCGTGACGGTACGGAGCGACTCTACACAAAACCCTGCTTGGGTTCCTCCTCCCTCTTCTCCCCTGCCACTGCCTCCCTGACTACGGCTCTGATCGACTCCATCCACGACGGGCACTGGGCCATGAGGTGACCAGCCACCCCGCACTTGTAACATTTCCTCGGCGGTACAGAACCCCTGGCCTTATCCACCTCCATCGCGTTAGGGTCTGTAGACGGCGGCGGCAATGCTGACCGGGCTGGGGCAGTGGCAGCGACTTTCGGCGTGGACGTCGCCGGCGTGGGTGTGGGTGCAGGGTGCCAGTGCCCCTTCTTCCTCGTGGCGATGTCCGCCAGCTTACTCTCGCGCCGCAGCAGGATGTTGCGCGCCTCTTCCGCTGTCTTGTAATCCGTGTTAACCAGCGCTTCCATCGACTGCGCCGTCAGCCCCTTCCAGAAACGGTCCTTGACGTACTCGCTGTCGGCATCTGCCTGTCCCAACTTGCCCTTGAGCTCGAAGAACGCGGTACAGTAATCGGTGATAGACTTCGACCCCTGTTGCAACTGACCAATCCGAGTCAGTGCGTCCTGAGCCTGGTCGCGAGTACAGAACAACGCCTTGAAATCCACCAACCAAGCGTCCCAAAGGAAACGACGCGGGTTCAGCGCCGGATCATCTGCGCCCATGGTGATGACAGACGACCACTGCTGCGCTGTACCGGACAGGTACGACTGCGCCCACAAGATCTTCTGCCGGTCGTCCCTGAACGTCTCGAACTCTGCTGCCGCCTCGACCTGCCGTGCAAACTGGTCCGCGAGATGCTTGACCTTGCCGTCGTAAACCTCCGGCGGATTGATCCTCGGTGCCCGGGATTGCTGCTGGACCGCGGCGTGCTGCGCCATCCCGGACCCCTGCGCCTGTTCGAGTTGTGCGATACGAGCTAACACGTCCGTCAACAACTTCTCCTGCGCCTGCATGTGCGCCGCCAACTGAGATTGCATGGCCTGGAACACCATGCTCACGATCTGCTCCGTCGCCGGGTCGGGCGTCCCCGTGTCGTCGGTTTCGCCTCTGGTGGTCATCGCAATCGGCGAAACGAAAAAAATTTATCTTAGTCCAAGTGTAAGGCTAAGAACAGCGATTCGCAACGCGGCGCGTTATTGGCACTAGTAACGGAAATATATTTGGTTATGTCGTATATCCACTCGTGTACGACGTACCTAGTAACGGAATGGACTAAGATAAGGGACTACCAGTACTGACTACAGGGGAATAGCGGCGCGGTCACGTGAGTACCGTGACAGATATGGTCACGAGTGGAAAAGTGGTAGAGAAATGGAGGACACGGTGGCGCTTGATAATTGGGAGGAGTGGAAGGCATCGGTGGGGAGGTAATGAAATTTTTGAAGAATGGGCGAGTGTAAGCATGAAGCTTACAACCTCGGACAATGGGCCGCGTAATAGGGGGTGCCGAGGGGTAGGACGGGATCGACAAGGGAGGGATTCATCGATCGGAATGAGTGAGTGCAAACTTTAATTCTGAACCTTATAGCGACGGATATATATATATGAGGGTAGTAAATTGTAGGGATAGCTCTTTTTAGTTTTTCCTTCCGAATTCTACTGTTGTGCCATTCTGTCGTGTGTTTTAAGTGGAGTCGGACGCGTAGTGTCCGCTTACACCAGGCAACAGCCTGGTACAGTTTCAAGTGCTGTCAAACAGCAGTGCCTTCTCCATAAAGTTGAAAGATTTCTCAATATCTCCTAATCTTTCCCTAACCCTAACCGACTTGTTCGTTTGACACCAACAATCATTTTCTCATGTTGAATTTCCTCTTTTGCGCGTATGAATTGAAATTTCTTTCATTCCAACTGCTTTGGAACATGTCTTTCAGGAGGTTTCTCCTATCACATGTCGATACCTCAACCAGTGTATAGGTCCTAGATCGATTGCTATCTTATGAATATCAATTATCAAGATATACCTGATCATAGGACGTAACATCAGAGTGGCCTGTCAAGCTTTTAGCGTGACCCATGGGTCCGAGTCACTAAACACGGCACCACAGCCGAGTCAAACGCTTCAACAAAGTCTAATTGTCACGATTTATGACAAAGACAACCCTAACGCCGCAACACCCAGTAACAAGATCCACGAACCCACCAGGGCCCCAACATC
>QGOA01001742.1:0-13580 GCA_003313075.1 Termitomyces sp. MG16
TACCAGTCAAACAGAGGGCACGCAATATCCAAGTAACAGTTATGCAAAGTATGTAATATCAAGACTAGCGAAATACAGCGGAGAACTACACTATAAGTACTACGGGTTGTGTCTCGGGATTCCGGGGTGTCTAGGATGAGTTCCGGGGCCATTGAGTAGCGGCCAGGGATTGTATACCGGGATCGCGCGTGTGGGGACGCGCGATCAATTGGCGCGGAGGGAGTCGTGATGCGTGGTGCGTGATGCGTGATGGCCGGATGCGAGCCGTGGGATTTGATCGTTGATGGCGGTTGATCCCGGGGTCCGTGATGCAGGGGTCCCGGGGGGCTGGCTGATGGCGATCGGTGATGGCTGATGGCGGTCGTTGATGCGTGTGATGGCGGTGTCGGCAGCTGTGGGGGCGGGGTGCGTCGTGGGTTTGACGAAGGAGGTTCCCGGATGGGGCCCCGGGGGTGTCCCGGGGAGGTTCCGGGGGGAAGGGGTCGTACTAGGCTACAGCACTTTACTACAAACATTTCAATTAGTTTGGACAAAACTCAGATCCACTAAAATTAACCGTCCCATTGTTTTGTTCCATTATGCCACTCTTATGAATGCAAAAAACAACACACTCTTCAACGATTACACAAGGGGGACTCGAACCCTCAAATTGTGCAGTAGAAAGAATATAGACATAAATAACAATTAGTAAAACAAAGTTATGTCATGTCTAATGATGTGCATTGGTGGGATTTGAACCTAGCTCTTGTGCACAATATGAAATATCAATGTATCAATATTCCATTGGACCACAGGTCCTTACCAAAAATCAGTACAGTTTACATCTAGTGCAAAAATACAGCAGTATAAAAAGACACCATTATATGTCATTATGGTGGACTAGGAAAGTCTGGACTAAGAGAGTCGAACCCGCCACTCTGCACAATACTGAAAATTGAGTAGGTCAGATCAACTACCACAGGCCACTGACAGGCAGGTTTGACTCTTGCTAGTGCACATTATATAATAGCAGCAGGCCACTGACGTCTGCTAGCGTGAACACTGTCCTGACTTCTAAGTAAGTGCCTGTGGTACAATGGAATATTAATAAATTGATATTTTATATTGTGCACAAGAGGTGGGTTCAACTCCTGCTAGTGCATATTAGAGCAGCAGGCCGCTGATGTCCGCTAGCATCATTAATGTGATCCGTTTGAAACTCCAGAGATTTCTGCAGTGGCATGGGTTGGTCGTCTTTGCACATGTGATCATTTCAGATCTCATGACTATGTGCAAATTTGTCCAACCTATACCCGCTTCAGTAATTTCTAGCATTTTTAACGGATCAACTTGATGATGCTAGCAAGTGATGAATGGATATTTTATTAGGGCTTACAGGCCCTATTAAAATATTTGTCACTAGCAGGAGTCAAACCCACCTCTCAATATTCCATTGTCACCATTAGACCCCATTAAAGTGGAGTAAGAGTAGAACCCACCACTGTACACAATATTGAATATCAATAAATGAATATTCCACTGAACTACTGGGACTGGTTGCACCGCTGATGTCAGCTAGCTCACATGCGGACATCAGCTACCGTCCACTACTGTCTGCTGGCATGCCAGTGGATAGCAGACACTCACGCACCCTCTTCTGCCCTTCCCTTTCTTTCTCCCTAGTGCCATCCTCTCTACTTCCCACACTACCTCACATGCCACCCCCATCCACCACATGCACCCTGCTTCCCTCCTCCCCCCTGACCTGATGTCTGATGTCTGCTACGTCTGCTAGTGTATCAGCGGACACCCATGCTCCTCCTCTTCCTCCTTCCCCCTCTTTTTCCCCACCCCCATCTCTCTTCCGCCACTCCTCATGCTCTCTGAGATGCCATCCCATGCAGCGGACACCCACGCACCCCATTTCCTTCTCTCCCACCCTGATGCCGGACGATGCCAGAAGTTGCCAACAGATTCCTGTGGATGCTGACGGATGCCAACAGATGCATGATGGATGCCAACAAATGCTAATGGATGCCAGCAGATCACGACAGCTGCCAATGAACTCCGACAAATGCCAGCTGATGGCCAGCTGATAGCTGCTGATGCCAATGCCCCTTTCAAGCCACGAAAACTCTTTTGGGAGGTATGCTTTCCACCTCAAAAAATCCATACAGGAACCTGTAAAAACATAGGTGGGCGTCCGTTTATTGTGTTATCTGACCTTTGAATCTATCTATTAGTAATGGACCTGTGGTGCAACGGTTAAATGTGTGTTCTATCGCTGGAGGCTTTCCCAAGGCCGGGGGTTCGATTCCCCCCCACAGGCATATAGTGGGCAAGACGAAGTTACCTTTTTTCTTGGTTCAACCAGACTCTGTGGACCTGCGTAGGCCTCTGTGGATGTCTGCTGGTGCTTTGTGCAGGCCTGCGTGAGCCCACATAGGTTTGAGTCTGTTGACGTATGTCTGCGTGGATGTCCGCTGGTAGCTTGCGTAGGCCTGCGTAGGTTTGCAGGGCCCTTTCATGGATATACGCTGGCATCAGGGGTAGAAAAAGAAGGAAAGGGGAGACATGCAGTCTCGAGTTATTGCGGGAAGGAATGGAGAGGGGAGGAAAGTGGGGAACCTTGAGGAGGGTTTATTCATGCCATAAAGTCTGTCAATGGAGGAGGTTTTCACTTGTGGGCTGATGCCTGCCAGTGGCCACTGATGCACATTGACGTCCACTAGTATCTGCTGGCATCCACCGGGCTTGCATGCACATATGTGTGCCCATCTTTTATTAATCCACTGGACTGTATCATACAGCACATTGTAACATGTCCACGGCTCTGTATTTTACAGCACTGTGGGGACTGCTCTGCTCCAGTGTAGTGGACTCCGCTGGACACGTATGGTATGGCACAAAGCAAGTTCCCATACAATGTATGACACGTACCGTTGTGATGTCTCTATATGGCTATAAAATATAAGAAGTATAAATACAACATACATTTGATAAGTTTCTGAAAACAAATATAAAGCAAGAAATCAGATCACTGACAACATGGAAATTGTCAGTACAATATATGTGTACCAACGTATCTTCTCCATAGTGTGAAGAAAGATCTTCCATTACAAGTAGTGCATCAGTAAACTATGAGTAGGATGAAAATGTTTCATTAAGAATGCGTGAATGAGGTTGAAATGCAGGCATAGAAGCTCAAAATACTGCAAATATAAAAGAACTGATAAATGTTAATTGATAATGGAAGATGACTGAGCAAATGTTGTGGTAGAGATGGGAGTCAAAGAAAGAGAGATGTGTGATATACAATACCAAATATTATGAAACACTTGCACTAAACACAATCATAGATAATCAAGCGTAGTAATCTTCCTTTGGAACAATTTCTCTAGTGACTAGAGTTCTTTACAGATTATCTAAATATTTGTAAGTACAGAACTGCAAATACACACTATTTAAGTGATATCAAAGTTTGAGGGGCATTGGATGAGTATTGCAATGAATATGGATAAAGACGTACTGATTTCACTAAATTTGATATCAAATCAACTTTATTTTTTCAACCTTGTATGTTTTCTCAATTTAATTATCTTGATTCTGTCATACAGCCTTGAAGGTGTATGCCTATAAGTACATTTGATGTCTATACATAGACAATTAGAGCAAGATTTGAACCTCTATAATGATGACAGTGTGAGTACTTTTTAAGTATGACACACATCATTGACACAACTTAATACTATTTGTGACATTCATTTCAGACCCCCACTATATTCACCTTTTTATAACTACTTGACATCCTTCAGATATTGATAAAAATGCATAAATATCTTCTTAATTAACCTACTTATATGTCTGCATAGTTCAAAGTTTATTTATATTCTTGAAAATTTAGTTCTTAATTCACTTGTTATATGTTGGTGTTTCAAGAAAGGTTACTGCACTGTAATCCAATTGCTTTCAAAATTTTATTTATATGTTTTTGTCAAAATAATAGAAAATTTGTAAAAACACAGTAAACATAATTCAATTAATTTCAGAATTTTGTTTGTTAAAATTATAGAAAAAATATTTTAACTGAACTTGAAAGAATAATTGAATAAATTGCCACAAAAGGCTTACTCTGGTTCTTAGACTCAAGAATAACTAATACAGCCCTCTTCTGCAATGTATTCAGTAGCATCAGATCAAGTACTATTAAAAATTTGGTTACAATATTTTTTCTTGGAAATATTTAGATAAAAATTTGAAATCAGTTGGATTATTTTTGCTGGTTTTTTTTAACATTGTTTTGCCAAAGAATATTGTTCCCTGTACTCAGTGTTTATTTTCACCAATGTTAAACTGTACTTTTCTTGCTGATTGAGTTTTTGCTGTCAGCTAGGTAAGTTCAATTACAATATGTTCTCTATGGTTTTGACACATCTGCACTGAGTTAGGGAGTGGTGAATGTGTTGTTATGTTGAGCATGTCTCAAAAGTTATAAGTTTCAAAAATTCTATCACACATTATAATATTTACTCAAGCAGCCAGTTCAATCTCTGCTCTAGCATGCTAAAAGAGATTAAACATTTTAACATAACAAACACATTGCATCACATTCAATTTTGTGAAATCTGATAGCAAATCATCAATTATCATGCTTAGACATACTATCCCTTGTATTTCACATCTCACACCTCAAAATGCTTCAAAATTCTGGATATACTATCTCTTATACTTATACTAGCATGACTCTCAGAAGGTTTAGTTAGTATCTTTAGTAATAACTAAATCTAGAACAATTTGATTGAATCTGCTTTCCTCATTTTCCTGGTATTGTTGGCAATATCGCATGCAAAGTTCAACTAAATTCCTTCTTTCCTTTTGTGAACTATTGGACTATATTACAGTAGTATAGACCTTGATATATTGTGTAAAAGATCAATGCCTTTGTGTCTGGAATCTTCTTACAAAACTCTATTTGAAAACCACACCCTGAAGATAACAGAACTAGTTGGAAGTTAACATTGTTCATGATAAGGAATCCATAAAGTGCTACCATGCGTAGCAAGTGGGTTTTTCTGGCAATATATGTTACAAAGAACAGGGAAATGACCAAAATATATTAGCTATACATGGTACATGCAGTCATGGAACCAAGTCATAAGATAAAAATGGCAGTCTACAAAAAAAAAATAAAAAAAGATGCTGTGCAGCAGTCCTGCTTGAGCAAAGAGTAAGCAGCTAATCCTACAAGACTGCCATAACCTCAATGCAAAGTCCCCCCTGAAGGTTTGGAAAATGCTTTCACTTTGAGATAGCAGCACGGTTAACTACTTCATAAGTCTTATCAACTACACCAACAATAATCTATACACAACAAGGTTTAAGATTGTCTGCAATGACTTGTGCCTGCTTTCTGAAGGGCTAAGAGGGTTTGCCACTACTCCAGCTCTAGTCACCAGAAATGAGAGATATGGAGGTGGATCCTCAACTGAACCCAATGAACAACACAATGTCCTGCACACACCCTCATCTTCTTACCTTCCATACAAAGACTCAAACACTCCTGAGACCTGGAGTTTGAAGGACTATTCACTATTCATATAACTAACAGCATTAGTGGTAGTGCAGAAGATGATAATGCCTAGCAACACACAATACAAGGGTCAATCAGAAATGAAGTAAATATCATCATAACCTGCCCCTTGCAGAACTATTTTAGGTGAGAAATCATTAGTAGAGGATGATACCTAAGAGAGCTCCTCACCATTGATAGCAGCCTCTGAACTAGAAGGCCAAATAGAATGACCAATTATCTGCTCCAGCCAAGTTTCATAGAAGTCAACAGATACCCACACTACGAGATTGCTATCTTGCAAGCATATCAAAGTAGCTTTACATATAGGCTTGTTTGAAAGAAGGGGCTTTGAAACAACCAGAGCATCTAGATCTAAAAACAAATAGAACTATGTAAATCAAGTACCAAGAGACAAAAAAATTGGAATTCTATCATCGAGGAGACCTACCTGTCAGATGAACAGAAGGAAGAGGTGAAGCAGCTCTTTGATAAGAGATTGAAAATTTTCCACTTCCCTGACCCAGAGAACCCATCTGGAAAAGTAGTAGTAGTAGCAGTGTTGGAAAAAAATCTACTGAAAGTCTGAGGTGCAGAATTGAAGGTGATTGTCCTGAGACAAAGGAATCAATTTTGTTGCAGTATATGCACCAAACATCACTGAAAGTAATGGCCAAGATAATAGAAACTTTTGGCTTACACTGAATAGCTTCTTTACAGATAACCCAAGAGTTAAGGTAGATGTCATAGCTGAGAACCTCAACATGGTAGAGAACACCTAGGATAAATCTCCTATGAGAGAGGCAACTCAAGCTCTAGACTACTTAAAGCAAATCTTATGCTTGAGAGATGCATGAAGAGATGCTTTTCCAACCAAGAGAGCCTTCTCCTTCATCAAAGATGCTACATCATCCATGTCAAGAATAGACAAAATCTACATGACAAACACTCTCAACTTATCATCATGTGACTGATTGATCTTGCCCACTAGTATCCCAGGAACTGACCATTAACTCATCATAGTAGCACATACAGAGGCCCCAATTGTGAGAAAAGGGAGATGAGTAATGAAAAACCACATAATATGTGATGGAAAATTCAGGAAATATGTAGTAGAGTCTGATGTAATAGCACTGGATAAAATTAGAACTTTAAGTGAAAACAGATTGTCAGGAGCAAATTCCCAGACTGTATATATGAAATAAAAAAAAAACCTGTTAACCTATGCAAAAGAAAGGAATAAGATCCTAGTGCCAAAGTATATCATGGAGAAAAAGGAAATCGAGTTGCGAAGAATCAGAAGCTAGATGTTCCAGACCTTAATAATATAGAGAAAACAGAAACGGTTAAGGAAATAACAAAGAAACTGGATTCTCTTGAGAGGAAATATTATGACAGCACTAAAGCTCTCAAATAATAGCTTAGCATTAGGATCAGATGGGATTCCATATCAATTCTAGATGTCCTTCAATAACAAGTTTATAAATGACTCAACACAGAACCTAAGAATTGAACCATTAGCAGCCTCTCTCAAGAAATCCCACTCAAAAGTTTATGATATCTCAGGCCATGCTAAAAAGCTAATTGCAAACTTTTTTGCCAACAATACGACTATGTTCCTATCAATGGAAGACAACACAGATAACTTAAATCCAATTTTTGAAGACAGGTGCACGACATCAGAAACAATTCTGATTGGTTCACTAGAATACAGAAAACGAGTGAGAAAAACAAGGCCAGAGGGCCCCATAATACGGACTAGTATTTGGATAGCAGAGAAAAGAAAGACGCACTAATACGATCCTGGGTGCATAGTATGGAAATGCAGCAGACTTGAATGCTCAGTGGGCCAACTTACTAGAAAAGATTGATAAGTGCCTCACTAACTGAGAAAAGGGCTGCTCCACCATTGAGGGCAGATGGCACATTGCATATATGATGATTGTGGATATGTCACAATACCCAGCACAGGTCTAGGGCATGTCTTGCCAAACTGAAAAGCTACTTGCAAGGAGAGCAGTAGAGTTTATGTGGGCTGGAAGAAGCTCCTCAGTTAACAAGAAAACAATGTACGAACCCTTCGATAGTCGACATCAGAACAAGAAATAAAGCAATAGATATTATGTAGCTGAAATCTTATTTGAAATTCAGAGCAGACAGACCACTAGGGGCCTTGGTAGCTGATGCAGTCACAGCCAACAACATCCCGAAGTTGGAAGAGATGGTGGACAAGTGAGTCAAGGTATCACTGTTCCTGCAATCATGGAAGATAAAGGTGATTGTGTGCACGAGGAAACACGAGCCCGAATATAGCTTGTTTATTTAAAGTGACAGCGGAGTTTAATATAAGGCTTGATGACTTGCCTTCAACAGGGAAATCCTGAGGAAAATGCTGATATGATATTATGTAGCCGCTGATGACCCAAGCATCAGAAGAATGAACTGTGGAAAGGCAGTAGAGTGCCTCAAAAGCAAACACAAATTGGGATACAGAAATATTTAGATATTAGAGGGAAAGATAAAATGCGAGATACTTACCTAGATTCTGACTGTGAATGTAGTGACTGCATGAAGTTAGAAAACTCAGTCAGGTGCCTGCAGCCTCATATGTTAACCGAGCAAAAGACATACTCACATTATAGTTTTGACAAAAGTAAATGCTAGGAAGTAGTTTTTAATGTGAGACTCTACCAAGGCCTAGAACAATAAAAACGATTAAAGAAATAAAGAAGGTTGAAGGAATAAAGGAGGCAGTGATGATGATAAATAAGAAAACTCCGAATAAGAAGCAAATCTTCTGGTCTAACACGATGCATACAAGGTGAGATCATACTGAGACAAACAGACACTGAAGCCCAACTTGAAGAGCTGGAGGATATGCAGCCATAAATGGTAAAGTAAAATAGACTCTCTAGATTACATTATCACTGAATGCTCCTATGTTAATCAGAAGATTATATGAGAAGAAGCAGAAAACATATGGAGAAGAAAAATAAGGGAAAGGTGGCCAGAGCAGAATTTATTCAACATACTAGGCAGCCCTCCAATGAAGATTATGGACACTGAGAGAAGACTTTCCCTAGGTCTAACCTGAGTGCACAAAATACTGAACCTAGAAGTAGCCTATTTTATATAGACACTTACAATGTAATAAGAAAAGATGATAGTCCACATTCACACTAGAAATAATTAACAAATGGAATAAAATAGAGCTGAGCTAGATGTCAAGCTGACAGACAGAAGGCTAGGAAAGAAAACCATCCTTCAATATGTAATAGTGGAGACCTGAAATGGCACAAGAATAATAGATCTGAGGAGTTTAGAAGAGCCAGAAAATGGCTCACCAGGCAGTGTTTTAATGACTAGTAGGCCATATCAGAGAGACAGATTGGGATGAAACAGGCCCTGAGCTGTTAGCCTCACATACATGTGTAAAGACATTTTCTTGCAGAGACCAAAATCAACTGCCTCTCTAGTAGAAGAACCTAATTTGAATCTCAGATGAGCAGCACAGCAGGCAAGAGGGCCTTGCCAAGGACGTAGGCCATTAAGCCACTTGAAATGCTACTCCAAAAAAAAAACTCACACCCTATTTTTGAAATAAAAATAGAAATTAAATTAAACCCCACACATGATTATATAAGCATTTATCTAGACAAAGGATTACATAAGTGTTTGTCTGGATAAAAGATTATATAAGTGTTTGTCAGTACAAAGAATTATATAATTGGTTGTCATCTTGTCAAAATTAATCAATAATTGATTTATAAATGACTGAGATGACTGAGATATTCCTGATCTCCAGATCTAATTCTACTATGTCTCTTATCAATTGTATAGTTTATTCTAATCTGTCCATTTGTCCACTCCATCTCCCTTGCAACAACTACTTAATCTGATTGCCTGTATGATATATGCATACTGCAATCTTCCCATTCAAATCAAAGGCTCTTTATTGAGCTTCAATTGTTTCATTAGTACAATTAGTTAAAAGCATTGCTAGCTACCTGAAGTCAAACTATTCTTGATTTCTTGACTTCAGATGAGAACTTTACCTTATTTCACTTATATTATAGTTTGTATATATTATATATTAACAAATTATTCTAATTTCTGATTCTTTGATGACTCCACACTTATATTATTTCATATGTGAATACTAATTGTGATATACTATTCCACTCCTTTAGCTAGAAGAAGTCCCCTCTAAATCGGATGTCACTAAGTTCACACTTAGGAAAATAAATTCACACTCTGCTACTCTGTAAAGAACTAGTCAACAAAACTGAGATGTGAGAGACTCTACTTTAAATTAATTAGCAGGCATGACAACTGGCTTGACCTTTTGCCACTAAGGGACTCAGCAACAAGACTTTGTCTCAACCCCAGACTAAGTCAAAAACATATTAGGTATGTTATGTTACATTTGTTCTATGTCTTGTTTGAAGTATTAGAATAGCTGGTTGCAGTAAAAAAATTGTATTGGTTGGGCAAAAAGAGACTCTATGCTAAAGAGTGGAATAGTACTTTGACAAACGACAATTATACCAAGTCTTCTTTGTCTTCTACCTCTTCAATTTCAACATATTCATCATTTATTGACAGATCAACCTTGTCTTTAACCCACATTGGCAGCAAACATACTGTAGCAGCATGACAATTGGCTTCTTCAGAGTTAGCAAGCAAAATAACGTCTTGAATGTTGAATAAAGTTGTGTCTCCAAAGTAGCCCTTGTAGACACTGACTGTGAATGTGACAATAACAGCTGACCAGTTTGCCACCTCAACATATGCATAAGACAATAACTAATATTATTCAAGGTTGAATTTTTGGTGTCGACCATCATAAACTGGTATTAGAATCATTATTTAATTATAATAAGCAATAATAGAAAAAAGTGAGTGAATTTTATGGCTTACCTGAATCTCCATATGGTCTTACTGCATCAGACTAAGATAACTTGGTGTGGCTATGATCACTCTTCTTTGTTGGAGAAGCAGGAGCTAGTCTCATAGATGAACCTGGTTTTTTTTGAAGAGTTGTTAGCTTTTTATATTAAGTAATAATCCTTAATTATACTGTATATCTGAATCTGAACGATTTGTATTCTTTCTCATGAGCATCGTTGTAAGGGGCACACCATCCTGTTGTGTAATTACCAATAAATTCTCCTTGTTAAAAACTGCTCCAATAAAGGCCATTGCACAAGGAAAGGTGCGATCTGAAAAAGCAACTGATATATAATGTAGGTCTCTTTCATCAAGCAGATGACTAAACATGACCATTCCAACGAGATAAAAGATGGAAAAGTTTTGCTTGGCTATAGAAGATTTTTTTTGTTGGAAGACAAATCTTTATTGGAAGTCTTAAGGGTTAGCAGCAGCAAGATTGACCACTTGAACATTCTTTGATTTAGGTACATAGACGTCCAATTTCATAAGACAACTTGCTACACCAAGAAAGAAGTATTTGAGATTGACAACAGCCTCTTTGGATACTTGGGAAGTTTTGGTGTTATAGCATGTAAAATTGATAGTTTCTAGAATGATAGGTTGTATATCGTCGGACTTAGCATCTTGCCTAGAGTAATATATAAAAAAAGTCAGTTGATAAAGTAATTCAAATATTTTGACTTATATGTTTTGTGAAGTCGAATTGTTTATAAATTCAGCATAAGGTAGTTGCAATACAACATCTTTAGCATGTAGCATTTTATAGATTATAGTTCAATTAATTGCAGTGGTTGCAGAACATTGACATTTAAATATTCAACATGTACTGATTGCTAGAATTAGAAATATTTTTTTCTTTATCAAGGATATAATTCAAGCTGCTTTTATCTATTTCTTCTCTACAATGTCAATAAGCCTTATTATATCAAAAAAAGAGGTACAATTGAAAACAAACTTTGAGTCCGATTTATTAATATTTTCTTGCATGTTAGCTTTATTAGAAGTCATTTGTTTGTACTTCTTCTTTGTTGTCTGCTCTAATATGATAGTTTTGGTATCTGATTCAGATTTTATTTGTCGTTTCCTGTACCATTACTCATTAGAATCAAATGCTAATATTGACAATGAAAGTAAAGCAACATACTTGGCTGAAAGTCAGGCCATTTGATTGATACTATGAGGAAAAACTAAAGATAAAGATATAAAAATAGGTTTTTTTCAACTTGATTGTTTTAAAGCATATTTATCATCCTCAAAAAGCGTTTTAAACTTACCATATTTGAAGCAATAACAAAAACAGTGGAGTCACCGATTATTTTTAAGTATGTTAATTTAACTAGAATTAGAAATTACTTTCACACTTGTGTTGATTAGAAGTCATTTATTTTGCTTTCAACATTGTTTTGCTAAGGTGAGGTGATTTTTAGTAAGTTTCAACTATTGTGTTAGCAAGCAATGTGGCCTATTTCTGTCAAAAGCAGTCTGGTAGTTTTTAGCAAGTTTCAAAGTTTTATGTTAGCAAGCAATGAGACCTATGTCTGTCAGAAGCAGCATCAGAAGATCATCAAAAGTATTTTTGGTGGCATTTGCAACGTCATTTTACTTGTTGAATATCAAATTAGAATTAGAAGTAGCATCACAGGATCATCAATAGTATCTTTGGTAGTGCTTATCATTGGTGCAACATCACTTTATCTGTTGAAAATCTACCAACATCAATTAGAAGTTGTGTCATGAGATCACAAATGTGTACTCTATATCTATAACAGTGTTATTAATACAAGTGGCAACTTTGCTGTAATGTATGAGTTTTTAAATGGTAAGACACTTATTCTTATATAATCATTATAGAGAACAATGTGCTTTATTGTGAGTTTGCCAATGCCATATTTATAGTTTCATTTAGATGTTCAAAATGAATAACTATCAAAATGCAATCACTGTCACAATTTTCCATGAATAAGAGAATTGAAATTTTGAATTGTAAAAATGCAGAAAAGTCAAAATACACCTGTGATTTTTCATTATTCTGATGATGTTTTGTATTTATTATAGTCAATCAAGCAACTTCATTTGCAAACTTGCGACTTGCAGATGCCTCCCTTTGTCACCAACTTGCATACTATGATACAATGCAGAAAATTGAAGAAGCATTTAAAATCAAGTCTGTTATCGGTGGCTTTAAGTGTCTTGTTTATTGTAGAACAGATTCCAAAGTTTTGCTTGATTTCTCTGGCTTTATTCTGGAGCTCAGACTTTCTCCTCTTCCAAACAATTATTAGTTTGTTGTCATGTTGCTGTTATTATTCAATTTTAACTTATTTAAGCTATAGTTTAGTGTTTGCCAAAATGAATTCAATTCATTAAATTACTTTGTTATTATTATCACACCAAACAATTGCGATTACTTTGATGACGATTTAGCAGCACTAGATCTTATTTTCTTTTATTTCAATGGAATGTTTGCTGAAGGTTATATAAATGCATATAAACCTTATCAAATTCTTCTGAGAGCATATGCTATTTGCCCAAAGATAAGAATTTGTACACCAAAAGGACAGAATCATTCACTCACTGAAAAAATACTTCCTGAGGTGGTAGACGATCATGGCATTCTTACTAGTCTACTTCAGACTGGTAGATATATTCATACTGACGACAATATTATTGTCTTTCATGAACTAGTTTCTAACCATGGAAGTAGGTAAGTTTACTTTTATTGATTGATTACTTAAAAAATAAAGCAATCTTTATAGGCAGATGTACAAGCAGATTGCTTATCCTGAAGTTTTTCGCATCAGGCAACTTATTAAAGCAAGTATCAGTTTTTGCACCGTCAAGATTGGGCAGAAGAATACACCATTAATTTATCTAGATAAATTACTTCTTGTTGCTAAACATGGAACTATAGTGAGACCCCATTGAGTAGAGTTTAAATGCTATAAACTAAAACTCTTACTATCAGTTATTGGAAAATGAGCTAGCTAATCAATCTTGCAATCTTGAATCTGTAGTTGTAAGGGCGACCTCTAGAGGCTGTGGCTCAGTCACACAGCTGGCAGAGGGAGATCCAAAGTGT
>QGOA01001745.1:0-21516 GCA_003313075.1 Termitomyces sp. MG16
ATCTTCCCATACGGAGCCGAATATGCGCTGCGGGTGCGTAACTTCGCGAATTCTGCTGTTAAAGGTTAATATTTCCCTTCATGAAGGACTGGAGTCGTCGCAATCGCAGCCGTACCCGTCACCCGTTCGGCATACCAGACGGCCTGGAAACGATTTTTGGAGATGAGAATGGTTTGGTTGGAAACTACGTCATGGAAATGTTGGGTCGCATGCTGAGACAAGTTATGGGGTCTTCCGTGGAGGAGAGTGGTTTCAATACAGGGAGAGGCCCTGAGGGAACTCGGCCTCGGAGGCGAGTCCCTGGTGGCGGCTCTGATCACGCGAGAATGGAACTTTCTTCTGCCTTGCATGCCGCGCGTGCAGAAATATTGGGTGAAGGTTACGATGACGATAACATCCGACCGGTAATTATCTCGGAGGCAATAGTTTCGCCTCACCTGGATCTACAAAGTGACAGAGACGATAGTGGCAATGGCTTGGGATCTACCGAAACTATCGCGGATGTCGCTGAAAATGCGGAGTTAGACGTCGCGGAGCGGTTGGGAACATCGGTTTGTTGTTTCGTCGTACGTACCGAAATATCTTAACATACATTTTAGCGCGATACCGCATCTTCGTCTCTCGAATCTGTCGATATTTATCGTCGAGAGACACCCTCGCTACTCTGGGAATCTCTTCATGTCGGAGGTGACTCTCAAAATGATGGTGAAATGCCAGCACTGCAAAGTGTATCCAATTCCAGCGACAGTGAAGATGACGACGAAGGTGACCATGATGAGCCGGAATGTCATTTCGATTACGATCCTTCTGATAACCTTCCACCTTTGGAAAGAGTTATTCAACCTGCCGAGGAGGTCCAACCTTCTTTCAGCTGGAGGTTTAGTACCGTGGTGGAGAGAGGTAGAGAAAGAAGTGAAGGTTTTGAAACGATCGACGAACAACTTGAACAAGCCTCGGCATTGTATGATTCTTCTGCATCACCGTCTGCGGCGCGGGATCTCGAGAGATTTGAAACATCTATCGTAGCACAGGATGTGCCTGCATTGGAGCCAGCACAGTCCGTGGTGTCACCACCACCACAGCCGGGACCTAGTACGTTAGAACCAGCATTTGTGACAGACGGGCGAGGCCGGGTGGTATGGAGCAACAAAGACCCAACGGAGACGACTGCGTCGTCAGAAACACGAGAGGAGACTCGAGGAGATGTGGAGTCACCTTCGAGTGCTGCTCGTTTGTTTGAATGGATGACCGGATTTTTCTAATACTTGTACGATCATATGTATATTACACGACGCAAACACATGTAAACAATACGCGATGTCGTTACCATCGACGTCGAAGATTAAGGCGTCGTTGACGGAGCAACTCGGTGCCAATGCTCCGCAGTACTTTGCTGCAATCAAGGTCTTTGTTACTGGCCAGACATCCCGCATAGAATTCGAGGACGCCGTTCGTCAGTACCTTACAGTCCCCTCCCTTGTCCAGCTGCACAATGCCCTCATTATATCCCTCTTTGACTGCACAATACATCGCCATCCACCTCCACTGATACCCCCGCCAGCCCCTGTCCACAAGCAGCCTCCTCTTAAGCGTAGACGCACTGACGACCACAACCATGCGCTTCGTTCTACACGCCTGAAACGATGGACGTTGGGCACTGGCAAGCGTGAACGCGAAAGAATACGCGCTCTTGAAACAAGTGAGCCACTGATCCCACGTATAGAAACGGACGAGATTTCCAGCGAACGTGGTGTCGTACTCTTGCCCGAAAGAGGTGGTGAGGATTGATTTTTCGTTGCGCGAACACCTGCGCTCACCTCTTGCTAGATCCCCCGGGAAGTCGCCTCCCTGTACACTTGTTCTCCATTAGTCGAGCCCCTACATTGGCTCATATATCAGACCGCATGAATCTTATTTCTGCCCAAAATAATTTGAATGCTCCTGCGCGTAATGTACCGTCACTGATGAATCTCGCATGCGAGGTTCGTATGGGCTGCCTTAACATCTTTTGTCTTTTCTGAGCCACCACACAGGCAAAGCTCAAGCAGCTCATAACCCATGCACTTACATTAACTTCAGCCTCACATGCTATCTCATCCATTTCACCTTCTACATCCTCCAACCATATACATCGACCTCCTGCCGTCCTCTCGACTTCTGCCTTCCAAACCTTGTTCACCATTGCGCCTGCTGACCTTCCAAATAAATCTGCCACGGCAATGCGTCTCGCCCTTGGAGAAACAGATGTCATGGATGATAGTTATGATGATATTGCTCTGTTGAAGGACCGCGAGGTCAGGGATCAGCGGTGGCAGATTGTGGCTTTGCTTGCGGAAAGAAGTGCAATCAGGGATGGCTTGCGGGGTGTCGCCAAGGGTGTTGCATGAGGAAGGTGGCTTCATCGACACTGCTTCATATTCCCGTTACACTTTTACTTATTGCATGACGAAGTTAGGTGGCGATGTTGATTGAGGACTCTTGTAGAATATCTACAATTATATCCTGAAAGGTCACACATGTAACATTGATCATTTCAAAGGGCCGCAACACATTAATCCTGCATAAAACAACGCGGGAGGTTAATGGACGCAACCGTTCTATCTTCGCTATCCCTGTTTGCGGCAACACCTGAACAGATCCTTGAATCAAGACGAAGAAGTTCCGTGGAATGGGGCAAAGATCTGTCGTTGGAGGAATACCTGGCTCGTGATGAGTTCACTGATAAGCAAGAGGTGGCTTGCAACGGAAGGTTGATTACATGGTATGTCTCACGTAGGAGCGCGATCTACTTGAACAAATATCTTGTCCATAGGGTCCTGGCACCTCGCAGTGACCCCACATCGCTTAGCTTCCTATGTTCCTGTGAAACGTATGCAGTTGCTCCCCTCAAAATTTCACGCTTATTCCTCATTGCACCATAGATTCCGCCGCGACGGCCTTGTTTGCTCCGAAACTGACGCCAAACCGAAGAAAGTGGTCTGCTACGGAATCGCCTCCGTGTTCACTCCGCCATGTTATCGAGGAAAAGGGTACGCAAGTCACATGATGCACCTGCTGCATTGGGTAATAGCAGAAACATCTCTACTTCCGGCTATTTTTCCGAGCGAGTGGGGTGTACCTCCCGACCGAGTCGCGCATGCCGGCGATGGGGTCTTTTCGGCGCTTTGGAGTGATGTTGGGGCCGAGTTTTACAGGCGATGCGGGCCTACGAAAGACTCAGTCGGTTGGGTTGTTCGGTCACCTTTTTCGACGACCTGGGACGTCAAGCAAGGGAAGTCGTACACCGATACAACTGGTTGGATATTGTTGGACGAAGCTGGTGCCATGAAACTCTGGGATGACGACGCAGAAAATATGGTTCATACATTTCCGTCGGCTAATGATTTCAAGGTTTCCTTTTCCTATCTTCCACACAAAGGCGTGGCCGCGTTCCAGCATCAGCGCAACATCGGTATCTTGAAGAAACATGGCTATTCTTCTATCAGGCATTGGGGGGTTGCTATAGACTCACATACCTTCGCTACTTGGACTTTTGAGATTAAGGCATCTTCCAAAACACTACTCATTACTCGCCTAAGTTCTCCTTCCGCGGATTTCGAGAATCTGTTATCTTTGGTGATGACAGTGGCAAAAAAATATGGCATGGAAAGCGTTGAAGTCTACAATCTTCCCGATCATTTGCAATCCTCTGCTACGCGTCTTGGAGGCATTACTATTGAACGAAATGAACATCTGTCCTCTTTCAAATGGTATGAAAAGGAAGACGCGACTGATGTCGCGTGGCTATTCAACGAAAGGTGATTGATTTCTCTGATGCAGTTTATTCACACATTCTACCTCCATACTCTTTCTAGGTTCTGCTGGTGTTAAACTGCGTGTGAAGATATCAGACACCCTTTGTATGGTATTTAGAGACTTTTAAACCTAATCGACAAATACCTTTGGTGACCTCTGTCAGGTAAAAGGTTGATTTCCCAGGCGTCAGTTACTCTTACCAAGCATATCGATCACTCGTATGGTTAGAACGAGGTCCGCAGGAGCTAACTGAACTAACCTTTGTTCTTTGAAGTGAAATGCTTGTTAGCTGATTGGTCAAGCCTTGTCACGACTCTAGTTGATGAATCACAGATAACGCAGTGCCGGACGGCTCCTCCTGGCCATTTCCCAGGAAGTGAGTATATAATATACTAAATACATATTCTTAACTTCAAAGTTACTCATTAATGGACACGACTGCTCTTGCCTCGTTAACCTTGTTCCCGGCAACACCTGAACAAATTCTTGAATCGCGAAGGAGGGTCGCCTCACATTGGGGAAGAGGTCTATCGCTTGAAGAGTTTCTAGCTAGAGAAAATTTCATTAGCAAGCAAGAGCTGGCTCGCGATGGAAAGCTGATCACATGGTATGAAATAGTGCCTCAACCCGAACAGATACTCATCCTTATAACATAGGGTCCTAGCGCCTCGCAGCGAACCAACATCGCTTGACTTCTTATGCTCCTGTAAAACGTACATTATTTCTTTTACAGTATTTATTTGTCCTTATCGCACCGCAGGTTCCGCCGCGATGGTCTAGTTTACTCCCAATTAGATACCAAGCCGAAGAAAGTTGTCTGCTATGGGATCGCCGCCCTATTCACGCCGCCGCGTTTCCGAGGAAAAGGGTATGGAACCCACGTGATGCGCCTACTGCATTGGGTCTTAGCGGATGCGTCTCTTCTTCCGACAACATTTCCTGCTGAGTGGGGCACACCTCCTCCCAGAGTTCCACACGCGGGCGATGGGTTGTTCACAGTACTTTGGAGCGATGTAGGACCTGAGGTTTACAAACGATGTGGACCAACGAAGGACTCAGAAGGATGGGTTGTACGGTCACCTTTCTCGACAACATGGGATGTCAAAGAAGCAAGCTCGAGCATCGACACTGTTGGTTGGACATTTTTGAACGAATCTGACGTCTTAAATCTTTGGAAAGAAGACGCAGAGAATATTGCTCGCACACTCTTGCCGGCTGATGGTTTCAAGGTCTCCTTCTTATGTCTTCCCCACAAAGGCGTTGCCGCGTATCAGTACTGGCGGATGATCTTACTCTTGAATAAACATGGTTATTCTACCATTAAACATTGGGGGATCGCTAAAGATTCAAACACCTTCGCTACTTGGACTTTTGAAATCATTTCAACTTCTAAGACACTACTCATTACTCGCCTGAACTCCTCCTCCGCGGATTTTGAGCATTTGATGGATGTTGTGATATCAGTAGCAAGAGAATACGGCATGGAAAGGGTCGAGGTCTACAATCTGCCAAATCACTTACAATCCTCTGCTATGCGTCTGGGAGGGATTACCATGGAACGAGAAGAACATCTGTCCTCGTTTAAATGGTATGGAAAAGAAGATTCGAGTGAAGTCGCGTGGCTACTGAACGAAAGGTAACTAAAGTTCCAAATGTAGCTGCTGGACCCCGCAATCTCATTACCCTCTGCATATAGGTTCTGTTGGTGTTAATTTTATACGAAGGGTAGACCATGTTACATACCCGTTATATGATATTGAGACTTTGTGTATTGAAAGTGATCACGAATCCTCGTCTGAGAAAGGTACAGTCCACACTTGAACCACAATTTGATATGCCTCTGCATTCCGGCAAGGAGCGCCCATTGAACCACCGCTTCAAGTGGCTTCTGTTCGCCATCTGCACGCCTGTAGTACTGCTTATCTTTTCTTCGTTACATGCAGAGAGGCTTGAGGTCGGGGTAAAGAATGTCGAATTTGATATCCATCATCAAGATGACGGGGCGACGTATACCTCCTTGAATATTTCCGCCCCAATGATTCCTGCTTTATCTTTGACTGCGATACTTCCAGTCATTCAAGTTTCACTTTCTGGTCTCGAAGAAGCTCTCAAATCGTTACTTGGACCGTCTCAACTCCGCGAAATCATACTCCTTTGCCCTTATGCTAATCTGTTCCAAACTCGCTCTCTGGTTCAAAAGATCGTTTCTTCATATCCAAATATCCCAGACATCCGCCTTCAGGCAGTACAAACAGATATTGACGCTCGCTTTTCTGGTATTCACGCTGCTACCCAACTTTCTGGATGGGTTCTGATTTTGGGCCAAGACGGACTTGTGGGGGAAAATGGCCATTCACGTGGCATTCTTTTGCAACCACCGGCGCTTTCGTTTCCATATGGTCCTAAAGGCGTATGTTTCTCTTGGTTCAACACCTTGGAGCCATGTATGCGCAGATCGGTGGGGTTCCCGCAGGAAGCGCACCATCTGTTGCCCCCTTTTGTCATGCCTGCAGCCCTCGCGACAGAGAATGGTTTTTCTTCCTGTACTGTAGACCCTTGGAGTTGTCTGGGTGAATTTATTGCTACAACTCGTACTGATGGGATCGGTGGCGTGGTCTTTGGCACCGGTGCTGACGTGGTAACTCATGCTGTCGAGCTCGAACATAGCAGCAGAACATTTGGCCCACCTAATAACGGTGTGCAAACTACACAACTTGGTGATTCAGATTATGCAGGGGCAGTCGTTTCTGGCGTCTATGTGGTCATCCTTCCAACATTTGAAGATCTCCGCCAGTTGAGCCCATTACTATGTATGCTCAAGAATACAGATGGGTACCTTACAAGTATCTGGATCTATGACGCGACAGAAGCTACTTTGAATATCTCTGACACGCAAGATGGCCGACTTGTAGTATCGGATCACTGTACCTTGTACTATGCAACGCTCACTTTGTCGGACGCTAGGGCACATAGACAGCCGTTCTCTGCCTGGTTTCAGACCTTGGCTACTCAGGCCGATGTCATCTTAAGCCTGCAGGAGGACAAGAGATTGACTAGTCTTGCCACGGACCCGATGATTAGCTTTCGCGAAGGTAGTGTCACTATTCGACTTTCTCGGAATGATCTTGCTCATACAGAATGGATGGGCTCTCTTTCGCTCTCTGAATGGAAAAGTACGTCGATTTTCCCTGTCCATGTTAAAGTTTTGAAGATATACACTAGACTGGAATAAACCTCAAATTGATATAAGCATTATCACAAACAACAGGCCTCTCTCCCTGACACGGCTGTTGAAGTCCCTGTCTGAATCCCATTTCTACGGTGACGCAGTGAACCTACGAATAAACATCGAACAAACTGCGGACGATGACACTCTGAAAATCATACAAAATGTGGATTGGCCATACGGAACTGTTTTCGTACACCACCGTATCGTTCAGGGTGGGCTCATGCCCGCCGTTGTCGAGTCTTGGTATCCTCGCTCGGATGATACATATGGTTTACTCCTCGAGGACGACGTGGAACTTTCACCTTTGTTCTATGCTTGGGCGAAAATGTCTCTCCTCCGATACAGGCAGGTCCTCTCATCTCAAAACCCGTGCGGACAATCTCACTTATGTTAATCCAGGTACGGTGATATGAAAGACCGATCCCCATTGTTATTCGGCATCAGTTTGTACCAGCAAAAGAACGTCGAACTACGACCAGAGGGACGCCATCACTTTGACGCGCGCGCGCTCTTCAGCAACCACGGAATATCTGATCCCACCACACCCTACCTCTCTCCAATTCCATGCAGCTGGGGTGCGATCTACTTCCCCGAACACTGGCGCGAGTTCCACGTCTACCTGCCCCTCCGCCTTTCCGGAAGTTCCTTCAAGCTTCACGAATCCATCGTCCCAAACGTCCGCTCCAACAAATGGACGAAATCCTGGAAGAAGTACTTCATCGAACTGGCGTACCTCCGCGGATACGTCATGCTGTACCCGAACTATCCGGAATTCGTCTCTCTTTCCACGAACCACGTAGAAGTCGGCGCGCATGTGAAGAGCCGGACTGCGGAGAAGCAGAAGCAGTTCATGGTGCCTTTGATGGAGACGACGAATTGCGGTACTGTCGGGCTGCTCGATCTCCCTGGACGAACTCTTCCTCGATGGAACGCGCTCCCAGTGCTCAATCTGACTGGAAACATGACGACACTTGAGTCGCTGGCAAAAGTAGGACACGTGCGCCGTGAGGAGCTGACGGGTTGCACAGACTATCCTTCCCTTTTCGATATCCAGCAGCTTTTATGCACCGCACCTACATTGTAAATTAAGATTAAAAAGGAAGCACGTAGCATATAAGAACAACAACTAATCATGTATCCATACACACAAGTGTTGAATCAAAACTTTTTGGCACATAATCGCACGGGATGTTTGAATACATTAATCCTTCGCAAATTCTACAAGAGCGGCATAATTCGAAGCAATACGGCAAGTTAGCTAACCATAACACCTTGGAAACGGGGCAGATTGTTCAAAGTAAACACCACGTAAAAAGGACAGTCAAAAAAACGACGGTGGACAAGGGACGGAAATAAAATGAGGTTAGTTGGTTGGCAAGTAGATGTCATATGATACGCGAAAGCAAGAGGGTAAAAGGGTAAGGGGTGGGAGGGAGAAAAAGACAGAGCTATGTTTGTTTATGGACAGGATTTGGAGTGGATGAATGTATATGGGACAAAGTACAACTATTTCAAAGCAAAGCAGATATGGTTGGGGCTGGGATTGTTGGGATGATGATGATTGATGTAATTGGGGAAAAAGAAAAAGAAAAAGAGACGAGACGATTCATGCTTAAAAGGGTGAGACCATAAATAAAATGATTGTAAGTAAAACTTTTGTATCAACGTCGCCAAGTTTTTTGAGCGGGAAAGGAGAGGAGAAGAGAAGGAAAAAGGCGACAAGATGCGATGATGCAAATGGATTCGATTCGACTTAGATATTCAACGGGGGGACGGACGACGAGAAAAAATTGTTGCGCTGAGACGAGCTTGTGCTCCTCGATTTCATATTGGGATGGTGCTGGTGCTGATGATGATGCTGATGGCGCTGGTTGTTGTTGTGATGCGCGGGGCCGTAGCTTTTGCGCTTTAGCTTGCGCTCGCGCCTGAGTTCTTTGCGAGTTTTATGCGGGGAATTATCGTTTCGCTGGTTTTGTTGGTGGTGGTGGGGCATATGCGTGTTGGTCGGGGTACGATCACCGTCGCGATCGCGTACAGGGAGTAGGACAGGTGAAATGATGACGCTCATCTTGCGCGAGGAGCGCCGAGGCGACGTGTTCGGCTTGTTGTGCCAGAGCATCGTACTGAGAGGACTCGACTTCATCATGCTCCCGTAGTCTGTCTTGTTTGCGGGTGTAGACTCCGAGGCCCAGCCGCCTTCTGCACTCTCGCGGCTTTGACGGAATGCTCCGACGGATATAACGTCCCAGCGATTCAAAGACCTGAGGAGTTTGCGCGAATCATTGTCCGCCGAGGTATTCTGGGTATCAGAAGGCTCAGGATCTAATATTGAGGGTTCTAACACGTCATCAAGGTCGACAAGCTCTGCATTTGCCAGTTCTGGAGACATCGTGGCGGCCTTGTCAACAACAGGCGTGACCAAATGCAAAGGCGAGGGAGCACATGGAATGGGTGATTGTTGGATCGCCAGGTGACGCTGAAGTATGTCTTGGACCTGTAAGATAGCCTTCGCGATAAGACACGTGTTATCGCAACCAAGTTGATAATGACGACTTACACCCTTCAAGTGCACAAATGACTGCCTTCGGCGGCGGAATCTCGGATGCGGGGAAGGGATATTATTGTGAAGGTCGTCGATGATGGCCTGGCGGACATCCTTGGTAGGTACAAAGTGACCCTTGCGAGGACCCTGACCGGCCGAGGAGACCTGGCTGGAACTCTTGGTGGTTAGTTCCTCATAATCGTCATGGTCGTCCGAGTCCCAAAAGACCCTGCCAGAAAGAATGTCAGCCGGTTTCGGGGAGTCGATGGACCAAGAGAATGAGCGCCGGTCCCGCGGGCCAGGAGAGACTGCTGGACTCATGGTAGACATGGGGTTGATTGCAGAGACGCTAAAGGGAGTCATGAAAAGCCTCATGGCGCGCTCGTTGGGCAAATCGTCCTGACCCACGAGTTCTTCGTCTGTCGTCTCGCCATCACCTTCGTCTGCGTCCTCTTCGTATCCACCGTCATCGACATCGGACATGTCGACGTCACTATCTGGGCCTGGAGACGGGCTTGTTTCGGCAAAGGACGCGGCGTGAGCTTCAAAGTCCACGTCGAGCATTCCTTGACCTTCTCGAAGCCCATTTGTGAACACAATCTGGCCATCCCACCGTTCTTGGACCTCTAGCTCTGGAGGCATTGAAGGGAGGCTGGTTATTGAGGCGACCATGGACTCCATATCTGAGTGATCGCCGTCATCACCTTCACGATCCGACACTGACGAAGAGGCATGGTCCTCAGAGTCGGAGAGGTTTGCAAAGAAAAGATCGGCGTCGAAACTGGACTCGTCTTCATCCTCGGTCCAGCCTGTGGCAAGTCCGACGTAGCCAACACTGGTGCCTCTTTCATCCGTCTCTTCCTCATCTTGGTCACCGTCGTCGTCGTCGTCGTCCTCTTGGTCGGCATCCTCGGTAGCGTCAGTGTCGACGTCCATCTCGACGTCGCTGGGACCGACGCTTTTTTTGCGTGGTCGGATGACCCAAGCATTGTGCGGATCTCTCTTTTTGGGCACGTCATCACCAAAAAGCTCACGACGTACCCGGGCCCGACCCTGCATTTGGGACACGATAAACTTTTCTTCCTCTGCCTCTATGGAAGAGTCGGTGTCATCAAAATCCGAGAGCTCGCTGGACTCTGCGTCTGACGAGGAAGCACGGGAGGACAAGACAGAAGCCGAAACAAAGGTAGGGAAGTGGCCGGAATGTGCGTCGTCGTCGTCGTCGTCATCGTGATGGAAGGCATAGCGACGGTCGACATCGCTGAGGTCAGAAGAGTCGCTGGATTGGACGCGCCTGCGTTTAGCGGGGGTTGATTTTTTTTGTGGTTTCTTTTGAAGGCTGAGGGCCTTTGGAGGACGACCTCTGCGTTTGTGCTGTGGAGTGGGGGGCGGGCCTTTGGTGCGCTTTGCGAGCAAGGCTTGGGGGACAGTGAGCTTTATCTTGAGAGAGGGCCGGAGCTGGGGGACAGGGAGGGGCGGATGTGGATTGCACGTGCACTGGCCATCGCAGACGGGGCAGATGTCGTCGTCGTCGTCGTCTTGGGGCTGGACTGGGGGGACGTGTTGGGACATGTTTGTGGGAGAAAGAGACATAAGAACATGGAGTGTAGATTAGATCCAGGATTGTCCGCTCTTGCAATTGCCAACAACCACCCAAATCCAAAAATTATTCAAACTGCGGAGTTTGATTTCATCGATCGCATACATCCGTCTTTACATTTCCAATTCAATCCATGTATCTACAGGGTCATTATCAAGTGACCACGGGATAATCAGGGCTCTCTGCACTCCCCCTGCCCCAACAACCTCGAGGACTTTATTATTAAAAGGGTAGTGAGCATAGCTCACGACGCCGCTCACCACCCCGCTAAACATCTCATCTAAATCTACGGCAGTGACATGGACCATGTCTCCACTTGTGAGGTCAAATATTCCGCGATGGCACGACGTGTGCAAATGTGAATAGCCAACCAGGTAGTACCCTTTGACCAGGTGACCAGTGTGGGTTGCAATTTGACATGGTCTACCGCGAACATGCGCTGTAGTCGTGTGCGTGCGCGTGCGCCTATCAGAAGGTCCTGCCAAAGACGGGATCAACGAAGATCTAGGGGCGGGGCAAGATATCTGAGGAACGTGAGCGAAACGCTACCAACACACCAATCTGATTACCAATTGTTCAGTGCAAGAGTATGTCGAAGTGACAAGAGCGAAGAGCAGTGACAGTTTGTCTACAGTCAACGACGGTAAATGGTACGTAGTCGAAACCTCGCTTGATCCCACAGGAGTTGGGGTCGGCGGAGGCGGCGGTGGAGTTGGAAAGTCCATGCAATAGTAACTCATTGGTCAACAACGCAAAGAGCACCAGGTTTTATCTTTTGTCTTCATACCCAGTCAATTAAACTCGCAGAAAGACTGACGTTTAGCATCGACCCGATTGCGCCACACACTCGAGAAACAGTCTCGAGTTTGTGGTCTTGCTGAGGTTTGAGGGAAAAACGCTACGAGATACAACCCAACCTAGTCTAGCAGGTAATGACAGAAACAATCGCAGCAAGGCAAGAACAGAGGACATGAGGTCAAAAGCTTAGCCTAAACAAGGGCCGGAGCCGACTGAGTGGAAGCTTAGATTAAAGCGCAAATCCAATATCAATCATTATCAAACCCAACCTCGGAAAAAAGTTTGCCGGCGGCCTGCAGCCGCATTCATCGTGCCAGTCAGCTGAACGGAAGCTTAACCCAAACCCAACTTGAACAACAACTAAATAAATGACCAACGACATGCCTTCGGCACGAGGCGCAGCTCGTGAGCCAATTTCAAATCCCACCCTGCCAATGATCTCCATTAAATCCAAGTTGGTTAGCGGCCTGGAAACCTTATATGCGGTGCGGCAGCTCTTCATGGCGCCAGTCAGCTGAACAGAAGCTCAAATTAAACCTAACTTGAGATATGTCAGAATGACCGAAGAAAGAGTTTATTTTGAATCCTCCATAATCAAATCCAAGGTTGGCGGGCGGCGCTGGCAACCTTGTATGCAGCGACTTTCATGGCGCCAGCCACTTTGTCAGCATTTCCTCGAGTCGTCACTCCATCCATCTTTTTATTTACTCTAGAGTTTGGGTCGGAATCTTCACCCTAAGACACAACTTGACGATCAAGCCAATCCTTTTGTTTAGGAAATCCAAAACACGGCTTTAAATCAATCAGGACTCGTTCTCAAATGAGCAAAGACCCACAGGCTCTCGCAAAACTTGGCTGCAATGATCTGCTCAGGAATTTGGATGTTGATCAATGATTCTTCGTGTCGACTTCATTATTTCATTTATTTGGCATACTTCTCATAATGTAACTGCGCTGTAGCCTAATGTGCTTGAAGAAACAATCGCAGCATGAAGTATACAGTCTTCCCATTGCAGTATCTAGATGTCAATCGATAGATAATAAATATCTCTGTAGCGATTTAGTTTCTCACTACGGAATGCAAAGCCTTATCTAGCAACGCCCTTTGCTTTAATAGGACAGTTCGCATCAAGTGTATATTCCATTTAGGCAAAACACTGCAATCGACTTTCCACATATAAGACACCATTGCTTCCTGCACAGACTCTCGGATCTTTCTAGCATGTCCAATGCATTAACTTTTGTGCATTAAATCACTGCTGACTCTGACAGTGCTTAGTTACTTTTGGGCATCATCATCACTAAGTCTATCCGGATGATCTTGCTTTACACTCTTCCTCCTGCACTTGGAGTGCTGAGTTTCCCCAAAATCACATTTTGGTTGTGTAAGGATAGAAACTTAGGGATGAGGGGTATGAATAAAAATAGACATGGATTTTTTTCTTGGAATGTGTCTGGAAAAATGCTGATGATCATGTTACTTTAGACAGACCCAATTCTCAGGCCAAATCAGACAAGCGCTAGCGCATCAGACAAGATCGGGCGTCCTTATTATACCATACTTATCAGCTCTGGTTAGATGTGCGCTTGCCATACGAGGCCTAATGGAGAGGGCTTGACAGCTTGATTTGACCTAATCTGGTTTTGAACCTGATAAGGTATCTGCGATTTTTCCGACGTGATACAAGTATATGTATTCTTTTTACCGATTACGAAAAAGCTCCTCAACATGAATCAAAAAGTCCTACAAAATAGACTTCTCACAAAAATGAATAATTGCAATAAATGTTTTGCTGTATAATACAAAGGGCGGCCCATTGATTTGATTTCATGTCTTCTTTCCACTACCAGATGCTGACTTCTACCAAGCCAAAGTACTCCCACAACCTTTCTCGAAAGAAAGAAATAGGACGATACATAATCGGACAAGAAAAAAGAGCGTGAGATGAAGGAGGGATAAGGAATGCAGATAGAACAAGACACAGCCATGACAAACAGCGAGATGTTAATGGTGAAACGGTATAGGAGGAGTGAGTAAGTACGCCGGGAAAGAGAAAAAAAAGACAGTTCTGAACCAATTAAGGATGGGAATGAATGGATTGTATCTGTAGTGTTGCTGTAAGTCAGTCATGCTGGAATGATTGGTCCATGCGTAGATGTAGTCGTCTCGTCTATCCCACAACAGCGGGTTCTCGTTGCTAGATGATGGCGGCAATGGATGTCAGCGCGCAGTATCACAGATGGGAGGTCCTGTTAACATCCGTTTCATTATGCAGCGCTATACAAAAAAAGATTGTTTGTTGCAGCAATCTGAAAGTAGCAAATGTGATCAGGCCAAGTTCGGAGAAATAGCATAGGTGTCACATACAGCGATTGTATTCTCTCTGGGGTGCCAACTTGCATGCAAAATCTTCTTATTAAAATCAAGCGTGTCCAGTTGCATCGCATCCCTCAGACCTCTTTGACCATTTTTCATGCCTGGCTTCCCTGCCAACGGGCCCCCAACTTTCTTGGCTTTGAATGCCGACTTGTCAGCCTGCAGGACGACATCGTTCAATGTCTCTGAGTCATATATCCGGAAGAAGTTGTGGTAAGATCCTGTCAACACGTGCCTGCAACATATAATGTTAGCTTCTTGACGCCTATAGAGTGGTACTGACGTACTTGTCATCACCGCCCCAGATACATTCAAATTTATCAAAGATGCAATCATTCTCATAGAGATCGCACAACTTTCCACGGAGATGGTCATGGATAGGAATCGTTTTCAGTGGTCGTGATTCCATGTTGATATCCCAGATCTTAAGGTTAAGGTAATCACGAGCAAGAATATACCGTCCGTCGTGACTAAACTTGACGTCTGAAATTGAAGAAATGATCTCTGAAAAAAAGGACCGTGAAGTTGGATCCTCCTCTTCTTCGAAGCCTTGTAGCCATGAATAATTCAAATCACGACCACGAGAAATATCAGCAAAGATCACTCACACTTTGCGTGAGCATCACACAATGCCGAATCACGCATATCCGCAAGTTTGATGTTGCTTTTCGAACTTGAATACATAAATAGGTTGCAATGAGAGGGGTGGAATTCCGTGGCAGTGATGACTTCCGTCAACTCTTCCATATTTACCGGTTTGATGTCAACGATGTCTATTTAATGAATGATCAAACGCGTCACGATAAAAAATCGGGACGCGAAACACGAAACATACTAAAACTCTGGTCACTGATGTTGAGATTCCAAAGGTTGATTCGAAGATCGTCGGCAGAAATGTATGTTTCTTGATCTGAGTTGACGGAAATGGAGTGTATATGATATGCATGTGCATTGGCGTAAACCTTGCGGGGAACAGCGGCAATTATATTTTCCTGTTGTGTCATGCGAGGAAGCCTCAAATGTTTGGGGCTTGTGGGAGGAGGCAAAGCTCGCTGGCCATCGTAGTGATTGGACTCGGAGACGACTTTGAGAGACTTCTCGAACACTTTCCAAAGTTTAATTGTTTTGTCTGTCTCAGTACGTTAGACCCTGCAAACGGATAATAACATCAGACGCCACCATTTGTTGACAATAGGAAATGCGCCGAGTTTTGCCGCTTGCACCACCGAATCTTGTTGATTTTTTCCTCGATTTCGAGAGATTTGAGATAATCGAATTCAGGTTCATGGGATTGAAACTCGGTGTAGAATTTGTACTCGCAGCCCTTTTTCTTTAGAATAAAAATCGCAGGACAGAAACAAATGGTCGAACATAAGAGCGGCGAAAATCGCAAGAGACAACACAACAAGCAAGGCACACAGACAGAAGCACAATCAGCTTAGCACCCAAAGAAAGACAGACGCGCGAGAGGAAAGAGCGACAAATGATGTGATACTGACCGATTCATTGCGTTCAAAGAGAACGACGCGACCACCTTTGTCACCGGTGGCGAGATAATTGCCCGTTGAGTCGAACTCGACGGTAGATATGATGTCGGCTGATGACAGGTTAGTATAAGCTGTAACACGCCATTCAAAGGGCTATGAAGTCTATGAAAGGACGGACCTTCTGTTATGTCTTCAACCTCGCCCTTGTCACCAAAACACTGGGCAAATCGCCATCCTCCTGAACCTGAGGGGTCTTCCATGGATGAGAAGTGTGTCACGTTGTCGAGTGGGACTGGGCTATTGTTGTGAATCGTGGAAAGGCTGATAACGCGATGATAGTAGCAGGGAGGCGGTGAGATGTGTCGCAGGGATACAGAAGAGACAACAAGCTGGCGATGGTGGCGAAACGATGACACGAGCTGGGCACAAGGGATTGCTGAGTGGGTGGGTTACGTAAGCTCGTGTTTGGATAGGTTTGGTGGGCGAGTCCGACATCGCCCTCAGACCGAAACCACACACATCCAAGACCAACCCTCACAATGGCCATCGCCCCCATCACCGGCATGCTCAGAAAGCGTTTCTGGATCGACGTCAGCTGCGGTCTGGGCCTTGGAACCGCTGCCGGATATGCCTATTGGTATGTCTTTCGCGTTTTCGGTCATATTCGCCGCTCACATTTCATTAGGTATGGCTATCATCTCAAGCATTGTAAGTCCTAGGTGTGGCTTTAATTTTGATAGTTGCTCATACGCAGAAGTGGAACGCCAGGAGAACTTTTACATCAAGCTAGAGAGGGAGAGGGCCGCTGCGGCCGCCTCATGAATATAAAACCCCCGTTTTAAAACTCGCAATGCAAAATGTTATATCCGTATGCGGTCCAATGAAATAAATACCGTATTATAAATCTAGTACACTCGTCTCATCTGCTCGGTACTCCCAGCCGCTTCAATTCTTCGCAGCTCCCTATCACTTCCTTTTCAATCGCTCGAACTTTCTCCCAGTCAGTTCCTATCCCGAATAGACCAACTTCCTGTTCCTTTGCTCGTTCTTTGCGCTCCATCCCTAGCTGACATTGAGCGAAGAGGTCTTGAGTGTAAGCCCGATCAACCGTCTTTTCGAACTTCGTCACAGCCGGTCCCCGCTGTCTAGCCTTTTCCGAGGATTGTCCAGAATTTCCTTCCCGTGCCAGTTCTGCGCCAAGAGTTGGATGACCAAGGAATTCCGCCTTGTTAACGTGATACTTCACTCCGATTTCGCCAGTCTGTCTTGCGAGATTGTATCTTGCCGAGGGCTGGAAAGAGAATTGAGGATATGGCACAGGTGATGTGCTAAACATGTTGGGAAGTGCAGATAGTAATGAAAATGCGAAGAGAATCAATAAAGGCATGAGCTGAATGAGTAGTGACCGTTGGTCTGCAGCGCCTTGTTGGTGGCGCGTCTGACCACCCATACGAGTCGTACGAAACCCTCCAGGTCCAAACGATGCCGTGAACACTAAGTACCAGTAATTAAAAATACAGTCCTTAATTCCATAAACATAAAGTGGAGGACTCACTTGGACCACCACCGAAACCGGTGCCGAACGCGTTCCCACCACCTCCAAAGAACATATTGAACAACTCTTCCGGGCTAATTTCACCCTCGAATGTACCACCACTGCCGCCGAATGGACTTGTAGAGAAACCAGATGAACGCGAAGACATTCCACTAAATCGAGACTCTGGGTCATCACCATTGCGATCGTAAACAGTTCTTTTTTGGGGATCTAATGGATTTTGGTTAGTGTTTACGAAATAACGCGAAGACGATGTCAACGCACCTGAAAGTACCTGAAATGCTTTCGAAACCACTGAAGCGACGTCAATGCCACCTTCCCGTCGGAGTAATACAAAGTGAATAGTTACGTTTAAAGGCTTCATCAGCGCCAGGTGCTCCATTTTTATCTGGGTGAAGAGCAAGAGCCAGCTATCAAAGGTTTGTCAACAGATTCTTCAACCGAATGCTATAAGAACAGACCTTGCGGTAGGCTTTCTTGATGTCCACATCATCACAATCCTTTTTTACAGCCAATATTTCATAATATTCCGTAACCTTGCACGACCGCACCCTTTTCACAACCGCATGTTGTTCTGCCGTATACTCCCTTTTCTCACCACCAATACCCCCCGCCGTGCCATTACTCCTTGTATCATTCGAACTTTGTGGGTGCCTGTGCTTTGCACCAGAAGCAGAAGGATGCTCCTCGGTAGCCGTTGACGTGGATGTAGATGCTGAAGATCCCGCCTCCGGGGCGGCATTGATAGATGCAAGAAGGCTTGAGGCCTCCGCAGTTTCGAAAAGGGATATCGACTTCTGGCAGAACTTGCGTGCAGAGGGTATATTGCCTGCGTCAAAGTGTTTCCTCGCAATACCGAGACATTTAAAAGCTTCGTCCTTGTTGCTCTCCATGATTTTAGGGAGGAAGAGACCAATGATTGACCACGGATATGAACGTGGAGACAGCTAAGCGAGAAGACTTGGCCGCTTACGTCTGAAATTACATAATAAATAGATTATTTTGATCATTTGATCATTCACTTTCTCTACTTTCTCTTATGCAATCAACCTCCTCGATTTCTCCTGAGGAGCCCAGCGAGCTCGAGAGGTTCAGGCGAGAATGGTTGGCTGAGTTGCGAGGCAGAAGAGCCGCTGCTGCTACCTCAGGTACATCCACCCCTGCTAGAAACAACGCAGGAGAAATAGTTAGTGCACACCAGAGTTCGAGTAAGACGGCTGCTCAAACATCAAACATCCCAACAACGCTCTCGAAGGCTATAGGCTCCTCATCCCAGGTCATAGCTAGCGCTTCTAGCAACTGTGCTCCGTCGATCTATCTGGCTGCCACCCCACTTCCACAGAAGCTCAATTCTGCTCTTAACGTATATCGTCGTGCTGTACAACGTGAACAAACCGGAGATTTTGATGATGCACTTCTGCTATATCGCCAGGCATTTCGCATGGTATCTCTGTTCGAATCCTGGTAGACAAAGTTAAGTCTTGCTCATTCATTCTGCAGGACCCGCATGTGGATCAGATTTACCACCGCGAGGAAGCGCTTACCTCAATTGCAGCAGCTCAGAAGAATTCACTGCAGAAGTCTACTGCTCCTGTTGCCGACGATTCTCTGGAAGAGTTGACGGCAAAAGCGCAGGCTGCGTTATCTGTAAAATCCCATGCCGGTGCTTCTGCGATCAAAGTCACGAACAAAGCCTTAGCCCACATACTTGCTGGTTTCCCAGATGATCTCTCGTTCGTACCTGAGATTGAAGAGGAGCCTGTACACTTACAAAAGGTTCCTGAAGAACTTTTGGTCACGTTCCTTCGGAAGCTTGACACCACTTCGATCGAGCGTTTTGCCTCCGTGTGCCGCAAGGCACGCGTCATTGCTTTGGATACATTGATTTGGAGGTACTTCCCCACCGTGAGTACCGTAGGTCATGGCTCATTGCTTACATAGAGAGCTGGTCGACGCAACCTATAGGCCACCACAAATCACTCAGGATGAGCAATTAATTTCGGTTTTGGAGCGATATCTATATGACTATAGACGTGTCTATATTGAACACCCTCGAGTTCGTATGGACGGCGTGTACATTGCGACGTGCCATTATGTGTAGGCCGGATGATGGGGTGCCTAATACGATTGCTGATTCTAACTCTTCAGTCGTCCTGGCCTGAGTGATAACTCCTGGGTGACTGTAGGTCTCACCCAGAAGGTCCATACTCGAATCTCATATACCCACAGATAAATCATTTGATCACCTACCACCGATACCTGTAAGTAGTCTGAACTTCACAATCAAGAAGGCATTCAACGATTCCTTAGCCGTTTCTACCCTAACGGCCAAGTACTTTCCTTGCTTGCCAATGAAGAATTCGCACCACAGCAAGTTATACCCCTTTTGAAGCCTACACTTCGTATGAAGGTGATTGGCTACCATGTACGACGTCTTCTGTCTTTTTACATAATGCCATAGGGATTCTACATTGGAACCTGGAGCTTAACGGAGAATACAATTCAAATTACCAATCTCCTCGACGCCAGTGGTCGTTATCCTCTTCCAACAGACCAGCCACTGACATCATCTGTACATTACTCCGATGGCAGAGAAGCAAACCGATACACATTCGTCATGACACTTGATCTCATCTCGCGGCCACTTGGTCGGTGGAACAAGATGAACATTTTGGCATACAATTCTGTACGTCTTGAGACTGGGGATGTGAATCCAGTTGCGTTGAAAAACGAGCGACCGTTTTGGTTCTCTAAAGTACGGTCGTACAGTGTGTATTAATAGAATTGTGGTGCAATGGATTGACCCAGGACGGACAACACCAATTCCCTTGGCAAAAAACATCAATTACTAGCCCACCGCGAGGGTCGAACTCGCAGCCTTCAGATCACACCGCCTACGCTAGCTAAGAGTCTGACGCTCTATCCGATTGAGCTAGGCGGGCTACAATAATGGCTCCGTTATCCGGTGTCGGAACAGTGCTGATCCGTGACCTCCTCCGAGAGCCTCACTGCACCAAGCAACAATCATGCCGCCTCCTCAGCCAGGTCTATTTCCTCTCTCCTATTCCTCCTCGTCCCACCACATACAGTCGTCGCACTCAAGCACTCATTTCAAACAACCATCGGGGTCTGGAGCCCCTGAAATCTATACTCACCAGAGCCATCACACACAAGCAAGCAGTTCACGAATACACATCTCACATCATAGTAAGAAATTCCATTTTAAAATCGTGACGAGCACCCATAATTCTGTAGGCACGATCGATGATGGGAAGAAAGAAAAAAGACGGAGAGAGCTAGCGGGGAAATTGGGCAAGGAGATGAGTGATCGGCGGGACGAGTGAGTTCTTTTTTTTGCGTTGACATGTACACATCACAACTACATCGCAGCGGCCGCCATGTGCACGAGACAATTTCTGTTCTTCATGCAACCATGGCGCAGTTGGCCACACATCCTGAGAATGTCCCATCTTTTAACCTCAGACTGCTGCCACTCACCCTAGAGCGCGGCGCGCTGCTTGCACAGGCAGAATGGGAAGAACGGCACGGGCTCGAATGTGCGCAGAATGCGTATGATGAGGAGCGTGAGCGTGTTGAAGAAGAATGGCGGAAAGGACGCGAGCGTGTGAGGGAGCGCCTATTGGAGGGCATTGAAGAGAGACGAAGGCGCGCTCGTGAAGAGAAGGAGGGCGAGGGCACAACAGGTATTCTATTATTCTTCCGCAACAATCTGTATACAAATTCAATGTTCTACAGACGCCGCCATGGACTCCTCATCGCGCCAACATATCACCCGCAAACTACGAAACAAACTCGGCACATCCCCGCCACCGACACCTCTTGGACCTAATGCTTCCGCTCCCCAAACTGGCATAATATCCTCGCTCCCCATCACCTCTGGCCCATTTCTCAATCCGCACTCCCTCTCCGTCGACGAGCTGCCTTCGCCCTTCCCATTACCTCTCACAAGCTCTACTGCCCCATCAGCACCCCAGGGCGGCGGTACAGGTGGAGCGGGAGGTAGGCGGAGGCACAAAGGCAATGGTGGAGGCGGCCAGCACGTCATTGGGCAATTAGGAAAGAGCCTGTACCAACTAGGTCCTTGCAAGGATGCCGATATTGATAATGACTTG
>QGOA01001746.1:0-19768 GCA_003313075.1 Termitomyces sp. MG16
TCAATTGGCGCGGATGGAGCCGTGATGCGTGATGCGTGATGGCCGGCACGAGTCGCGTGATCTGATTGTTGATCGGGGCTGGTGACGGCTGATGGCGGTCCTTGATGCGCGTGATGTGATGGCGGGGCGTGTCCTGTGGGGTCGGAGGGAGGGTCCCGGAGGGTGTTCCGGGGGTGTCCCGGGGTGGGCCCGGAGGGGAGGGGTCGTGACAGTTTGAAGAACCATTCTTGATCTGCCAGCATGTGGCAGAAAGCGGCACTGTCTAGTAACAGTCCAGAGGGCATGCCGTTGTTCATAGCCATAAGGAGTTTTCCTACCTCTCGAGGCTCGTCGGTCGATTTCTTTACGGCTATATTGGCGTTTCCAACGTTCTTTGGTTTTTTGGGTTTGGGACATTTCGGACTCCAATGCCCTTTCTCACCACAGTTATGACAGATGTCATCTGGCTTTGGTTTGCGTTGAGACTTGGGTTTCTTCTTTAATGCTTTACTCCCACTCAACTGAGTACTGGTCCTGGAGGCAAAGGCTAATGGCTTGTTTGTGGAGCTTTCTTCCTGCATCGATCAGTCATAGACGGATATTAATTCTGCAGACACACTTTCGATAGTAAGAGAGCTTCCTCGGTAAAGTAAATTTTGCTTCATGACCTCCCAAGCAGTTGACTGAGGCAAAGATAGGAGTATGGCATTGATAATCGTGTTATCGTCAACCTTGTGACTGGCATCGATTATACGTCAACAAATGTTGAGGTAGAATCCGATGTGGTCGGTCATTGGTGTCCTGCTGTCCCATTTCCTACCGTACAGTTGCTGATAGTAGTAGTAGACGTTGATACCGCTTTGTTAGTCGACATAACATTTATGAAGATGGTCCCATATGTCTTTCAATCTTCGTAAGTCGACAATGGATTTGCGCTGTGTGTATTCCATAGCACTGCATATCAGTCCTACGGCAGCCTCGTCCTTGCCTAACCATTGTTCATGCTTCTCGACAGCGTGTTCCTACATGATGTAAGGCTTGGACTGCATGATGTCCCAAGCCTCCTGTCCTTCCTTCTTGACAATAGTGACTTTGCCATCGTCAGTAGAACGTGAAGTCGTCATCATCTCTGGGAATTCCCCAGGAGGTTTGGGCGGGCATGATTCACGACCAGACGTAACTCCCCAAAGGGATTTGGTCTGTAAGGCAATCTTCATATTGTCCGCCCAGATATGGTAATTGTTTCCATTGAACTTCACGAACTGTAAGGATTTGGAAGTAGATTTGCTAACAGCGGGGCCCATAACCTGTCGCAGCATATTGCAGAACTAATGTATTTCGAGTACAAATATAATATAACTGAAGCTCGAAGTCAAGAAGATAATAACACGAGTTATACATAAGTGACTCACCTGAAGCTCGAAGTCAAGAAGATGACTTGAACTTCAGGTTGGTCGCACTATAAGTAGATATGTACTAATGAAACTTGTATAGGATTTGTAATAAAGAATTGAATTGAAAGAATTGAAACAAGTGGAGGGACATATGTAGTTATGATGAAGTTATGTAGTCATCTTCCGCAGTCAGACGTCATTCCCTTCGTCCATTAGTAACTCAGCTTCTATCATGATCTTACTTTCATTATGTCTTACTAATTCTAGCATATATTGTTAATGAATAGAGAGTTTCACATTTATCAAGAAATGATGCTACAATTTCAAGTGATATGTACAGGATCAACAAATATCAAGTTAGATGCTAAAATATAAAAGTTAGTAATAAGTAGTTAATTAACAATCACACTTACATTTGTAAATCATTGAGGATTTCTTGATATACAATATTTGCAGTCATTTTTGATATATTTTCTTCTGACAAAATAACCTTGATACGGTCTCCTGATGTGCATTGAGAAAGTGTAACATAAAGTTAGCCATGTGTAAAAACTGGTGATTGAAGGTCCAATCCAACATGCTTGACTGATTGCCCTTGAGACTTGTTGATAGTCATAGCAAAGGATAATTGAATTGGAAACTGTTTCTTGCATAATGATATTGGCATATCCTCTTCAGAGGCATCTAGATTGATCCTTGGAATCAAAACAGTTGAACCTGAAAACTTGGCATCTCCACTGATAATACAACATCTGAGGACTCTGGTGCTGATATAAGTGATAATCATTCTTGTTCCATTGCAAAGTCCTTTGGTTGTATCCAGATTCCTGAGGAGCATGACAGAAACTCCAATCTTCAAAGCCAGTTTAGCCAAAGGCAAACTACTGGCTTTTGAAGAGTTGAGATATTCCACAGGATATAATGCAAGGCCATCAGGGTTCCTGTTATCAAACAGAACAGAATCTGCACTCTGTAAGATCCTTTCTTCTCCTGGATACCTCTCTAAAACTTCTAGTGCTCCATAGTAGTAAATTAAGAATGGAAGGACGTATTGTGTGTCTTTGAACATATGTCTTGCTGATGCAAACAACAAAACCTCAGTCCATAACAGCATTTGAAAATGTTGAAGTCCATAATATTGTTATTCAAAAATATTATTGATCAAGTCTTGTCCCACCTCCGCATCTCTCATGGCACCACTACCTGCTTTGCACACATTATTATGCTGGTGCACCACTATGTATCCTGTGTCTGGAGGAAATAGCATCTCAGGAGCACTCTAAATAATGGCTCATTAATGCACAATGGCCACTTAAACAGCAAATGTCTTATTGAGAAGTATCATAGCATGATGAGTCATCTCTGCCATCATACTTACAGGGAGGAGCACCACAAATGAGTACATGAGGAAGCAGAGAAGGACATAGAGGACAAAATAGAGGGATGAAGTGAAGAAGCTTGGAGTAGAGGAGACATCAAATTGTGTAGTATGCACCTTGGTTTAGGAGAACAAAACATAGAAACACCTCTGCTTAGGCAAGGAGATACTTGGAATTATCATGTCAATGACATGGTGGTGGTGACCTGGATTTGTCATGAACACATTGATGATGGATAGAGAAACAGCAATGGCAGACAACTATGAAAAGATGCATATGATTTGGAGTCAGAGTCTGAAGTAAGTAGTATGGGAATCCAAATCACTGTCAAAAGAGTGTGAATAGAAATATTTAGCTTTGAGCATAGCCCATTGTTGCTCCATGTTAAGCCATGGCACATTAATGATTAGTCATAATGATGACTTGTCATATGGCAGACCATCAAATTCAGTAATTGCCATGATCTAGTAAATCAATGATTTGTTGCCACATCTCTATTGTGCAGTATAAAAGACCTATCAAGTGACAATAGGTAGGTGTCTATTGGATAGTAGCAATATGCTGAATCTTTCAAGGGATATCTCAGCCCTGATGATCAAGGCTCACTCTCTATGGAAGGCAACTGAGGAACCATAATTCATAATGCACACATCTGCTCCGATATATGATTTTTCATGTGGCAGCCATTGTCTACAATCTAATATTGTGGGAAAGAATGTCAGCCAAATAAAGCCTTAATTAATTGCAGCCTTACTATCAGAGGACTCCTCATTTCTTCCTTCCTTTACTCCTTATCTCTTCACTCTCCTTTTATTCATTCTCTTATTTCTTCTGATATTATTTCATTTTACTGTTCCTATTCTTTCAACACTATCTGTTAGTACTATTCTCAGCCCTTGAGGTGCTCTGGTTCTTTAGCTACCATTCAGACAAGTGTGGGCCTCTCAGCACTGCTTCCAGACTGCTTACATAAGCCAGAGTTTGCCAGAGTTTTCCCCTTATTTATGCAATTGTTTGTATAGGCAATTTTCAAGTTTTTAAGGTTTTGTTGTGTTTTCCATGCTTCAGAGGCCCCAGAAGCGTCCAACCTGGCATAGGAAATCCCTAGACTTGTTTTCTTTGGATCTCCCTCTGCCAGCTGTGTGACTGAGCCACAGCCTCTAGAGGTTGCCCTTACACTTACAGACCAAGTAAGTGCAGAGAACATATTAAAACAGATGCAACCATAGCTACATTTTAGCGTAAGTAGATATGAAATATTAACATAGTAATGATATAGATCACATGACATTAAAAAGCAAAGACATTATTCCCATGCATATCTGTAACTGTACAGACAAATGGTAGTATCACATGATGGTAAAAAATGAAGACATTATTTCCATGCATACCTAGTCTACTGCTTACTAAGTAACTATACAGACAAACAGTAGTGTCACATGATATTAAAAAGTGAAGACATTATTTCCATGCATATCTGTAACCCTACAGACAAACAGTAGTGTCACATGATGTTAAAAAGCAAAGACATTATTCCTATGCATATTTGTAACTATACAGATGAACAGTAGTATCACATGACATTAAAAAGTGAAGACATTATTTCCATGCATACTTGTAACTGTACAGACAAACAGTAGTATCACATGATGTTAAAAAGTGAAGACATTATTTCCATGCTTATTCAAAGGAAGTAATGGCAATGAGAACAAACATAGTCACATAATGGCAAAAATCAAAGACATTTTTCCCACACATAGTCTGCTGTACAGAAAAACCTCAATCTATTTTAGATCTCATAACATTGTAACATGTCCACAGCACTGTAGAGACTGTTCCACTACAGTGTAGTAGACTCTACTGGACATGTATGGTATGGCACAAAGTAAGCTCCCATACACTGCTGGCACTGGAAAGTATTTCCATTGGAAAATGTACAAAAGAAACCTGTTATACCACTTCTATGTGGTGTTTACCCAAGAAATATGTAAGCATTTTCTCACCAAAATATTTAGAAAAATGTTTATCTTTTTTTCGACTGTTTTACAAGGAAAAATGTCACCTTTTACCACTGTTTTTCTGAAAAAATGCTGCTTTTTCACACTTTTTTTCTAAAAAATGCACTATTTCTAGGAAAAAGATGGTAAAAAGATAGTATTTTTCATTCGGAAAAAGTTGGGAAAAAGGTGAAAATTTTTCTAACTATTTTAGTGGGGAAATATTGATATATTTCTTGGGAAAAAACAACGTAGAAGTGGTATAACAGGTTTTTTTTGTACTTTTTCCAATGGAAATACTTTCCAGTGCCAGCAGTGATACAACATATGACATGTACTGTTGTGATGTCTCTATGTGTCTAAACCAATTTCTTTGAGCAGGGCACACAACCATATACACTCCTGCAAGCTTTCAACTATGGCCATGTATTTAGCTTTGCAGGAGGACACAGCGATGGATTTCTGTTTGCATGCAGCCCACAATATTATGCCCAATATGAAACTAATGAGGTTGGTGGGTTCAGATGACAAGTGCCTTTGAGGTAACAGACAAGTCTGATGGCCACTTTTCAGTAGACACTGACATATGAGTCAACATATTGCATGAGCTGTTGGACAGCATAAGCAATGTCAGGTCTGGTTGAGATGGTGATGTAAAGAAGACAGTCAACAAAGGATCTGTATGGTGTCTTCATGAGGGCATCCACATTACTCTGAGGGAGGGAAGACCTGTCAGTTCTTCAGAGTTTGAGCTCTGGTTCCATGGAGAGAGAAAGAGGTGCAGCATCAGACTGGCTGAATTGTGAGATGATTTTGTCTATGAGAGCTGCCTGTGACATCTTTACAAGGTGTCTGGTCTGGTCCTATTCAATAGCAATACCAACAATAAACTTTGGGAGGCTAAGATTAGATATGGTCCATGCAGAGTGCAGTTATTCTTGAAAACATTTATTTTAGCTTTGCTGCTTGTGACTGACAGGAAGTTGTCAATGTGAATCACTGCTATCATGACCCCCATGTCAGTTTTACAGTAGTATACACACAATTCACATGAGAGGCACATAAAGCCCCATAATATCATGTTGCTGTTCATGGTTTGATTTCATATGTGACCTGCCTGTTTCATACCATGGAGGCCACATAGTAGACACCATACCTAGTTCTCTTGACCTGGCTTCTTGAATTCTGGTTGCATCATGTATTGTGTCTCATCATCTGGAAGTTTTGACTTATAGGTACTTGTTTGTATATCCCCATTTCTTTCAGAGATGCAAGTTTGTCCCTATATCCAGCCTTCCATTCTTTGGAGAAGGGGGATGCTAGAGCCTCCTTCCATGTGCATGCTTCATTATCTAAGTCAATGGATACCAAGTTGTCAAGGAATTTGGCAATAGCTAGCAAGTGTTTGATTTCTTCTATAGAGGCCACATTGGCCAGATCTGGCTGCTCATGATTGTCCTCAGTTTTGTCTCCTCCTGGCCCTATACCCTCCAAAGATGGATTGTCATGGTTACTGTTTGTGTGCTTCTCTGCTTGTGCTGCATATATGTGATCACCAGCAGCCTTGGATTCTTGGACTGCCTGCTTGACACATGTGATTGGAAACTTATCTAGTTTAGCCCAGGCAGTAGGTATGCATATGTGCATTGACTGTCAAGGTAGAGCTTGCTGCACTTCTGGTTGGATTGGTATCTCTTCATGTACTGGGTTAGGTAAGGGCATTGGAGCCAGGGCATTGTTATTGTTGTTGTTGTCATTGATAACAAATAGGGCATTTGATGACATCTCTTCAATACTAGCAATTGATGTTGGTTTGGTTACAACTGTAGATGCACTGTTTGTGGGCATCAGTGCCAAGATTGATACAGAGGTAGGGCACTTATTGTGACATTTCAGGAATTGTACATGATATGATTTGTATATCTTGTTGGCCTTTGGGTTAAAGCATTGGTATGCCTTAGAGTTCTGTGCATATCCAATGAGTATACATTCAATCTCTTGTGCACCAATTTTTGGATTGTGCTGACCTTGGATCAGGACAAATGCTTGGCAGCCAATTTCCTGCATGTAGAAGTAGCTGGGAGTGTGACCGTACACACAGTTCAAAGAGCATTTTTCTGTTTAATGATTTTGTTGTGGTTTTGGCATGCAGATATGTGGCTGTTAAATAGAACTCATTCCACAGTGAGTCAGGGTATTTAGTTGCAAGTTGCATGGTTCTTGCCTTGCCCTTGAGGGTTTGATGTAGTCTCTCAACATGGCCCATGTGTTGCAACATGCATGGTGCCGCATACTCACATTGTGTTCTGGTTGACATGACCCATGCTTCCATTTGATGGCTATTGAGCTCACTATTGTGACCTGTGCAATAGAGCCCCACTTTTCAACCTGTTTTCAGCTCTCATTCTCTTTCCCAGGCTTGGATCAGTGCAAATGCATCTGATTTGGACTCAAGAGGGATTGCCCATGACATGTTCATATAGTCATCAACAATGTCCATGGTGTATTTATTCCCTGTGTGTGACTGTAAACTGATTGGACTGGCTAGATCTATCCATACTATTTGTAGCTTCTTGACTGCTCTATGCCTCTCCTCACATACCTCACACACTGGCATCTTCATCTGCTTTCCAAGAATACAGATGTCACATTTTGGTTGTGCTAGGAGGAAGGTATATGGCTGGAAGCACATCTGCACAAGCCATGGTGGCTATAACTTGGTAATTTGCATGTCCAAGATGCCAGTGCCAAGTATCCAGATAGACCAGAGTTGGTGTGGCAGTCAGAGTGTGTTTGTTAAATGCTGATTGGAGTTCCAGTGGCTAAACATGATCATAGCTTGCATTCCTACCACCAGAGCTGAAATGGATTTAAGGCAGATGGTGGAATTCAATATGTATGGTGCATTCTCAAGATATATTTCTGTCTGGTTCTGAACCTGCAGGCAGATCTGTCTTATCTCCACAGCTTAGATGGAAGTGCCCTCAATCCCCTTGACAGCTTGGGGAGGAATAGATTGCATAGCAACAAATTTGGACATGTAGGGTAAGATGTGTACTGTAGCTTCAGAGTCCATATAGAAAGGTTTTTCCATGAGGGAAATGAGTTGAGTATTGCTGGAGAGGGTGCATAGTACAACCATTGTGGTTGCCAAGATAGTTTTACAACCCAGGATGGCCAGGATTGTGTCTGTGGTCCAGTCAATGCTTGCCCATGGCTAATTATCTTCTTCATCCATTGCTATGAAGCCTCCATACTTGAAATAGTTGGTTGTGTTGATGACAGCAGAGTCAGCAATGCCAGCAAAATCTGCAGGTCTTGCTTCCAATTGGATCTTTTGGAGGTGTGCAGAGTCCACAATATATGTCTGTCCATCTAGGCCTTTTACAGCTATTCCATTCTTGGTGGTGTTATTTCTGGGCAAGCCTGACTTCATGCTCTTGTTGCCTCCTCCTTGTGTGGCTTGGTGTGCAGCCTTTGACTCTTCAATTGTTTTTCTGGCTATGCCACTGCCAGGCTTAATGCACCATTCCTTGGTGTGGCCACAACAGGAGGCACCAGCAGCATAGCATACACTGCAGCATGGGAAGTTAGGTCCATGGTTGTGAGTGCCATTCACTGCCTTGTGGGAGTCCTGCATGGCAAGTGCAGTGTCCATCCTGGAGAGGTTGGCAAGACTGTCAACAGTCTGGAACAGCTTTCAAATATGTGAGAAGGTGTAGAAACTGCTGGCTGTGGAGTTGGTAAGTCCACAGGATACTTGGGTCTGGATGGACTTGAAGGATTTATCATTGATACATTTAAGTAAGGCAATGCACTTGAATAGGTCCTTGTCAATGATACCAATGACAAATGCTCAATCAACTAGGTCACATACTTTTTGGGAAGTGGTCTCAATGGGCTTGGAGGTGGACACATACATGGACAGGGCTTCCCTGATGAGCATGACTTGTTTTACCAACCCTTCATGATGTGCTCTTGCTTTCAGAATGTCATAATATTCCTTTGCTGTCCTGTCAGTCTCTAGTCCCTCATGTTCAGCTTTGGAGATTGCAGCACAAATAACTCCAATGATTAGTCCATTGTTTGCAATCCAGTTAGCATATGCATTGGGCTCAGTGGTCAGGTCTGGACTGGTGATGAGATGGCTGGGGTCCCTTGCAGATGCAAAAATGTAGCAGTCAAGAAAGATTTCGAGTTTCTCAGACCACTTTGTGAGCTCGCTGGTTGCCCAATCAAACAGTGGTTCAGCAGAGGGCCAGTGGGTGTTGAGTTTGGCTGGCTGGATATGAGGGTAGGAGGCATCATTACTTAGCAAGAATGCTAAAGAGGTGGCAGGGGAGATGGATCCCATGGTATGTGCAGAGAAGGTGGACAAAGGAGTCTCTTAGGTGCAGGTATAATAAGGATGTGCTGGTAAGAGATAGTGTGATCATGTGAAGAGAGTTACACGATTGAGGTTCCTGTCGCAGTGAGTGCTCCCAATGTTATTTATTCTAAAGCATGTTCAGCAAAGGCCCATAACCTGTTAGAACCTGACAAATACGTAAGTAAATCTATCCTAAGTTCAATGATGATTGACTACTATAACTACATACCTGACAAACATGTAAGTAAATCTGTCTGGGTAGTTATATCAGTATCGTAGCGTTGTGGTATCCACTCACCCTCAGTTCAATGATGATTGACTGAGGGTTGGTGTCTGTACGACCTGTATATATACTCTACGTGTACAATGGATGTTTCTTGTATTTGATAGGTAGATGAATGAAAGAAAGACAAATGCATAGTGACAATGTGAAGGGTAAAAAGGGTGGCCAGTGACAATGTGAAGGGTAAAGAGGGTGGCCAGTATCGAACAATGACGTCGACTATTTGACGGTGCCGATAAGATACTAACATAGTAGCTTCATGGTATGGTTGTGCAAAGACTCGTCGGTGCAGTGTGGAAACACGAGGGATGATTGTTAGAATCTTTATCCTGAGCACCTATAGATAATCACAGACTTATTATTATTAGTCTATGTCTAGGTACCGGTAATTAGTTATCGTGACTCTATCGAGGTAGTAAATATCTAGCTCACCCTCAGTCCGTGATACAAATGACTGAGGGTGCTTCCTGTATCGTACTATATATATATACTCGTATGACAATGAGAAGGCTGAGACAAAGCGAATGTGAAATGATTTTGGCCATGGCGCACGTACGGTGTGATGTGATATCTGTGATATCCTAACAATGATCGTGTCCTCTTGTCCGATTGCGGATCGCAACACATCTATCCGTTACATTAAGGAGTAGACCTAAATCATATCGACAAATGAAATTTAACTCTCATAGCACTATTGAAGTGCGTAGTAGTTCTTGTGTAAATAGTCTGCGACTAGACCTCCCCAGATAATCCATCCTAAATTTCCATTGCTCTGGAAGTTGTCTATAAAGCCAATTTAGTAGCCGTAGTAGCAAAACGAGCATAACGTACTCCAACAACTCTTTGGAACATCAAGATCGACAGTCAATGCTTGCCAAATTAAATGTATACCCAGGCCCCCCATTGTAATGATGAAGTAGGGAGGTCCATGATCGTTAAGGACACCTGCAACTAGGAAGTTGACCCAAAAAGCAAGGCCCAAGAGGACCAGCATTGGCCGAATGAAAGAACCAAAGGTAATTGCGGATGAATGAATTCCTGCCTAGAATAGCAGCGTCAAAACATAATCATCTACAGAAGTTGAAAAGAAACCTTTATATCATCTCTAATATCCTGGCAAGCATATATTGTATCTATATCTGGCCTTCATATCAAGTGATGGTGCGGAAAAGGTAGACCCTCACCGTAAAGCATTGTCCAACACCAACATCCCATCATTACTACCAAAGTCAGATAACCATTGCTTCGACCTTGGTGGGATATCCATGCAGTCAGAAAACCTGATATCGAGTGAGTCATCAAGTAATGTAATTTGCCTTAGGGACTGACCGAAGTTCATTGCAATACCAAGCCATGCCTGGGGCCAGTTGGTAGCCCTTTTCATCAGAGGATAGATAGCGAAACTGCACTGATGATTAGCATTGGCGGTGAAAGGATTGCTCAACTCACAGAGGCACCAACTGAAAAAGTGCCACTAAGAGACTAGAGGGGAAGATTGGCTCGTCTCAAAAGCCTCAAAGTATAAATAAATGAACCGACCCAAGACCCCGGGTAGTGAGACAGAAGAAACTGATTCCAAACAAGTATTGACCCAGAAGGTAGATAGAAGCTGCAGTGACAGAGATGCGACCGCTAGGAAGGGGACGATTCTTCGTGCGCTCTAAACATATTTAGGTATAATGTCCTTAGTTGTAGACGTAGCTGAGCACGTACGGACTTGAGCATCGAAATTGCGATCAACGAGATCATTGACAGTGCACGCAGCACTGCGTACAATGAAAGCAGCGAAAAAGTACTTGGATAGAAAAAGCAAATAAGTGGCCATCGGCATACGTTGGCCATAAGCGGCCATGGTCAATCCCCAGGCTGATGGTTCATAAGATTAGTGCGACATAGGTACGGACAAAGAAATACCGAACGGCCAAAACATAAGTTTTGTTCCTGTGGGCTATGAATGTCTGCTTCAGCGAGGATATCTGATGAAAAAGGTATGCCGCACTTTGTCCCACCGAATCAACTCGAGGTAGGGGTTGTTGTTAGTTGCGAAGGGAGAAGATAGTTGCTCTAAGATATTCCATGGAGCCATGTGAAATAGAGAAAGGATGTCATAGATGGTGCTTTTGTCTACATTTTAAATTATAGACTTGAGGATGTCTCTGTTTGGCCGAATCCCTGTGGATATTCTTCCGTAATTCACATCAGACTGCCAGGGCCGACATTATCATGTGGCGCTGATATCATGCCCTGGAATTTCCAGCGAGATTACCCGGATTAGGGTACCTTCATCACTAACAGATCTTTTCGATAGAAGAATGAAGTTTCGATGTGTGTCCACATCACGGGATGAGTAGGTCCTTTTTTGATGTAGAATGAACTTCGATGGGTGCCACCCATTTTTTCATCTTTTCCATGGGCCTAATCAGATAACCCAGATTCCTTCATCCACGTTGTGATATTGCCGAGTCATGTATTCCTCCCATGTCAGAATTTCTTATGGAAAAATGAACTCCTAAATGTACACACCTTTCTCCACCACATGTGCGCTCGTAGGCAACAGTTGGAACTAATGAATATCCTAATCCGGCAATATTGCCGGATGCCGGAGACGTACCGCTAACTACTTCCTGCATGCCTACTCTATGACTATGCCATAGAAATATGATCAATTGTTCAGGATTAGTATAAATAGTACATGTAATGGTCTAACCTCTGTGGGATTGTCACCGGGATAGCCTTACCAATTGCAACTCACCCTCAAAAGGCTGCTGCACACACCCTCGGCGTCTTTTATCACGCATCACTCAATTCGTTGATGGTGCCTGTTGTGAAGCTCGGCGCAGAGAGATCTGATGGCGTTGTATGTCCTATAGCTGGCCAAGCCGTCGACAGGGGAAAGACTCAATGAGTGAATTCTGTTTACACCGCCGGCAAGCCAGTCTGCAGGGCTAAGAGAGGTGAAGGTAAAGTTGTACTAATACTCTACGCCGAATGTACTTGATGGTAAACTTCTGTCCTGGCCAGCCTGTACTTGAGTGACGTATAGTAGAGCTTTCGTCGCAGATTTTTTGTGGCTCTTGCAGTGGGCTTGGTCACATCGCGAACAATTCCGGGTTTGCATAGGTGGGTTATGGGGAGCTTTTGGAGGTTAGTAGGGGGTCCAACGTCGTATCCTATGTTTTGTCGGTGTGTTTACGTACGCGGGTTGTCTGTACCTCCCGTGGTCTATGTGTCATGCCTTCCCCAGCAGTCTGCCCTCTCCTTTCCTTCTTCTTGCCTTTGCCTGCATCTCTCCTCTCCCCACCTCCCATTACCGCTCCTCCCTCTCATTCCTGTCTGTGTCCGCCTCCGCCTCATCCCCTTCAACCAGCCCGCATGCTGGCCCGTTCCCTACTTCCATCCTTCTCAACCAGCTTTCCTCGTTCTCATCGTTTTCGTCATCATTTTCGGTAGGTTTCGGTCTAAGTCGTCGTTTCTCTCCCGCTTTTGTGAAAGCGCCTGTTTTCCCTAGGAATTTCGCCATTGCTTCCAGTCCTTCATTCGAGCTCAGGAGCTTTCCCCACTTCCATTTCTTCACCCACCTCCTTCAGTATGTGTCTATGTTCGTTGTACCTTGGGAATCAGATTCTTAGAGTTGACTAGATAGATTAATGAGGCTGCAGACTGTTGTGCCGGATCTGACAACTAGTTTAACAAAACAGAAAACCTCAGTGTCCGTCAAAGGGATAATGAACAACTTTATTTTAATATCAAAGGGGATGGGCCGCTGCGACGCACGGCGAGACCGAGGTCTACGCGGCTGGGTGTTATGGGAGGCGCGACGTGGCAGTGCCAGTGTGACGGCGCTAGCGTGACGTGCCAGCGCGGCAATACAGTGCAGGCTAGCTCACGACATAGGGAGAAATCGAGACCATATTTGTGTGAATATCGATATATAGAGTGTACGTATTGCTGTCCGTAAGCATAAATCGAAAAAAATAGTCCATAAATGTATAAAAAAAAACGTAGAAATTTGAAAATTGTAATCTTCATTTATCTTTGTCGTCCCTGTACGCGTAGAATGTGTTGACGTCGACACGACTGCCGTACAAAAACAGGTACATCTCTGTGCGACGCGGTTTCGAGTTCCTGGCCTGTAAAGAGGTTCTATACGATGAAACACGCTAAAAACAGGCAACGAACCTGATCTTGACTGTTGAATAGCTTAACCCTCCCCATAATCTCCTTGCAGCACATGAATGCTCGAATAATGAGTGCGTGTGCTGACCTAGACGTATGTTAGTCATATAGAGCCAAAAAAAAGGCACAAAGGTACGTACTTCATACCCTGAACCACATCAGTCCCTTTGCCTTCACTTTTTTCAAATTTATTCAACGAGTCGTCATCAACAGATCGGAAAACAGCATGGGAGGATTCATCAGAAGTTGACAAGTGATTCATGGACGGTGTTAGGGCAAAAATGACGTTTAATGTATAGATCTCAGGTTGAGCAAGGTTGGGCAATGTCTGGCACAATGTGATGGTCTGCGTCACACGTGACAACACTTATACGCATCAGCGTCACTTGCCTTGGCTCTTGAACAGCCAATGTTGGCCCCCCTCATCGTCCTTGGAGCGTCCGCACGCGAGGTGAAGAGGTTCTTCATGACCTAAAATTGAAATTGTGAGTGCAATGTCTGGCATGCCGCGACGGTCCGAATCATGCATGACAGCCACTAATACACATCAGCATCGCTTGTGTTGGCTTTTAGACAGCCTACATTTGGCCCCCTTGTCGTCCTTGAAGCGTCTGCACGCGAGTTGCATATGTTATTAATATCCTAGAATCGAAATCATGAGTTCAGGGTGTGGATAAAAGTCCTACGTAACAGTTGACAACGAAACCCCGCCCAGGCATCTGCGTCGCTCCAGTTAGCTTGTCATTAGCCCCCGCATTGTCCTTGGAGCATACGCACGTGGGCTTGGGCTTTAACGCACGTACTGTAGTTGCCGCCCACACGTCAGTAGTGGGAAAGGTTCTCATTGTTCAGGCAGCAGGTGGCAAACGGGAGAGGGTAGGTTTGTTGTCCATGATAGATATATTTCGAGTGTCCTGTAAATCCTGAGGAGTGCGTGATAATAGCATTCAAATTGTTGTGCTTCAAACTCGTGTACATAGAGGGTATTGTAATATCTTTTCTGTCATGGTCAAGGGTCAGGAGGTCATTGTTTCCAGGTCGTTGTTTCCAAGAGCGTGTACAGAGGTTGGTACAAGAATTGAGCCTTCTGAGAGAATATAATGTAGTAAGATGAGTTGTCACCAGTGCCAGTCTGGATGCCGAAGGTATGGCTGGGATGATGCGAAGCAGTAAATTCTACAGGCTCTAGCACAGATTTAGCACCAAGAGGATTGTCCTGGCCATACCCAAGGGTTATGCGCGGTTCTACAGCTCTAGCACAGATTTAACACCCAGAGGATGGTTTTGGCCATACCTACACTTTTTACCGTCATAATTTGCCAATGTTAAATAGAAACTAACTTGTGTAAATGGTTTTCTTCTCTACTGCATTCTGGAACAGAGATGGAGAGTAGAATATTGAGGGCAAGAAATAGAAACGGTGACTCTGATCCCTCGACATCTAGTAGGATAATTAAGAATATACATATGTTAGTTATTAAAGAAATGGAAGGGACAACCTCGTACCTCTGTCAACATCAAATCGGGGCTTTTCATCTTTTGTCTGAATTGGGTCTGATGAGAGCCTGTTGAGTTTCTACTCATAATTCAACGGATAAAACGGTACCGTGGGTAGATAAGCTGTGTTGCCTGCTTCGCCACGGTGCAGGTGGAATACGAATGCGTCTGTGGGAGGAAGGGGAAGTGAGTAAGTTTTTATTTTTCTTAGATGGGCGAGACGTAGGATATTCAATCACCAGCTTCAAAGCTTACATTCAGCTGTAATCCAACGACGTCAATGCTATCAAACATGGAAAGAATTAATAAGAATGAGCTGTACCATAGTACTGGACACATAGAGCCCTTCATCTATATGCTGGCTTTACCCACATTTGGGATTGGCTGCATATGACCCGCCAGTGGGACTATATGAATTTCTTAGAACATATAATCGTGCGGGTGGAGGAGACATACCTAGCACTTTGAATGCCAACAACGCATGCTTGAGACTCCATGGCTGACAAACAAAACTGCTCATGGTTACACGGAGATTGCTGCAGAGCTGTCATGTCACGTTATCTAAAATCTTCCACTCCATTCTAGAATAATCTGCTGGTTCCAGAAACATGTTCCATCAGAAAGTGCCTCGTGGGCGGTCGTAGCTCCAGCAGCAGATGACAAATGAATGTGTATGTTTATCATTGTTGTATGATTTGTGTTTGATTGTTCAAATCCGTTCTTGTTCTTCAATTGTCACCATGGATGGTATAATGTCATCTCACCACCCTCACCTCAACAACTCTAAGTTTTATAATCACTCATGGTATTCAGACGTTATTCCTAACACTCATGACCTGTCTTCTCACTTTGACAGCACACCTGTGGTGGCAAGTTACTTAGATATTCTTTATGCATGCTCTGCTGACCTATTTAAGGCGCTTGCACGTGTGTTGTCTGAGGCAGAAAAAAATATTTCTCTTGCTAGCCGTTCAGACATATTCTCCATATTTTGAGATACTATAAATGATGTCCCTGTTTATTGTGTACCAAAAGACAAGGCACTTGAAGCCTTTTTCAAAGTTATTATGTCATATCGTGTACTCGACATATACATGCTTGTATGTGAGGATGAGATGCGCCCTCCATGAACCTCGGGGCCGATGATGGAGAATAGCTGTTCAGTAGGTTCATCTTCTATTATCTATTTCATTGTTTGAGTTTGTGTTTTAGCCGGTAAACCCTTTAAACTCACTCCCAAACCTTATCGGGAAATTCCATAAAAACCTCGTACAACATCTGAAAAAGATAAATGCCAAATCTAGAGGAGAACGACCGAGAGACCGTCCCACCCCCAAGTTTACAGGTCCTCGCATGAAGCTGTACTCCGAACTCACTTCTCGGGTCAGCAATAAGGGTGTTCAAAACACCATAATCAATCTTACTAGTGCGGCGTTACATCTAAGTTGCCTATTAAAGGTAATTTTAATTGATATCAGTTCGAATGTCCATTAAAGTTGCCTCAGGGTAACCTTTATCTACCATCCGATATCATGGCAATCGAAGATATCATCGTTGACGAGTATTTCCCTTCTCGACCTTATTATAATGGCTGCTCATTGTCTTTGTTGTGTATAGCAAAAGCAGATCTAGCAATCAAGACCAATTGAAATACCTCCATACTACGCATGGCGGTGCCATCGACGGTGCTGGTTCATATGGTTGCTCAACTATTATGCACAACTCCCTTTATCTGGCATTACTCGTATCCCCCCTAATGTTACTTCTTCCTCGCGAATATGGTACACTAACCGGTAAAGACTCCCTGCTACAGGTAAATTGATATATATATTTTATTTTGTTTGAGCAGCTCTGATTGCTTTTAAAGCTTTGGAGGCATGTTGGTGGGCTGGAATGTCCGTGTATTGTCATCGAGGCGGATTGAGCATTGTGGAGAGTGTTGTTCTTGGCAGCTCAGGGTGGTGACCTGCTAACTGAGCTGTCATCTGCCTTGAATACCTTAACTGATCAAATCAATGAAGCAGCTCCTGCTTGGATTGAAATTGTATCTGTCCCTTCACCTTCTATGAAGTGCCTGCTTGATGCTTCGCGTGTTTCTTTGATTGCTGCATTGACCACTTCAACAAGCAACGAAGCCAAACAAGATGATGATGCAAGCCCGTTGTTTGGACCCGCTCTGTTCCCTGTTGGATTGGTTGACTTACCAGGACCCCTTATTCGCTCAGCAAGCCCGTCAGGTTACGTAGATATTCCTCATCCAACCATCGGTGACAAGCCTCATGATAATGAGCAGTCTTCACCTACGCGACCTGAAAATTTAGACAACTTGACCATTTCTCCAGATTTAGGGGACCTTATGGACGTGTCACCTGATATCTCCAATAACAATGCTGAGGATACCCATCTTGACCTGTCCCCTTGTACAGACGCACTCGACTGTGCATTGAAAGACTCCACAAGATCTGAAAACTATAACCAGTTAACCGATGTCCCTTCCTCTCCAAATACCGTCCAAGAGTTTTGATTCCATCGCATCGAAGTTAATCTTCTCTTGTACCGTCGATGTGAAATGATACGTCGGATGACTACGCCCTCCACTTCCTACCTGGTCCTTCTTCTCGACTCCTCCTCTCGTGTTCTGGGCCGGAGGAGGTGCATGATAAGGGAATCTTGACTCGTGAGGTTTTGGGGCTGTAGTTCTCTTTGCCTCCTCCTTGTTTGTTTTCTTCTTTTCAATCTCTGTTTTTGCCTCCTTTAACTGCTCAGAAACGTTCTTTCTAGCTGGTATTTTTATCGTCGGCGAATGCTTCGTGGGATCGTGATGAACGTCGTCCTTTTGTGTACGGACCGCCGGATTCGCCATGGCTCGCCAGGTGGGAGTCGACTCAACCATTGATACTCCAAACGCTTCTCGCGACAAAACGTCCCTACCATCGAAAAACCAAACAACCTCGCTTATCATATCGGATCAGCTCTTCTTCTAAAAGTTTATGCGTTTGAGGACAGTTGTTATACCCGAAAGCGTGCTCCTCTGGACATCTACATCCCCCCATTCCACATCTCATGGGAGGATGTAGATGTCCAGAGGAGCACGCTTTCGGGTATAACAACTGTCCTCAAACACATAAACTTTTAGAAGAAGAGCTGATCTGATATGATAAGCGAGGTTGTTTGGTTTTAATGGATGGGGAGGACTTACCACCGCCGATGAGGGATGTAGGGGGTGTGGCACAGAAGATTCGAGAGATGAGAAAGAGAAGGATGGAAACGAAAGGAAAAATGACCGAGAAGAGAGATGAGAGGAGGGATGTACCTCCGCACATGGTTTCTACGAGCTTGGTGGGACTTCAACTCGATGGTAGGGACGTTTTGTCACGAGAAGCGTTTGGAGTATCAATGGTTGAGTCGACTCCTGCCTGGCGAGCCGTGGCAAATCCGGCGGTCCGTACGCAAAAGGACGACGTTCATCATGATTCCACGAAGCATTTGCCGATGATAAAAATACCAGCTAGAAAGAACGTTTCTGAGCAGTTAAAGGAGGCAAAAACAGAGATTGAAAAGAAGAAAACAAACAAGGAGGAGGCAAAGAGAACTACAGCCCCAAAACCTCACGAGTCAAGATCCCCTTATCATGCACCTCCTCCGGCCCAGAACACGAGAGGAGGAGTCGAGAAGAAGGACCAGGTAGGAAGTGGAGGGCGTAGTCATCCGACGTATCATTTCACATCGACGGTACAAGAGAAGATTAACTTCGATGCGATGGAATCAAAACTCTTGGACAAAACAATGATCACCATGACGGTCGGACAGTTTCTAGGATGTTCACCTGAGTTTCAAAAGAGGATGGCGAACATAACGAAAACGCGACGAGAGTATACAGATAAAATGGTGGTGGCGAGCATGGTGGAAAAAGTTGATGACGAATTGTGTCCTTGCGGATGTATGGAACTGAGAACAGAAGGAGTGCAGGAAGAAGGAGAGGAAGAATTTGAAGGATCGAAGGTTCACGTGGAGTTCAATTCCAACGTCATGACGGATGAAGCTATTGAGGTCAGATATGCTTCGGCGGTTAAGCTTCACAAAAGCCCTGTTCCGCTATTCGCGATGGTTACCGGGAAGTTCGAAGGGATGTTTGGAGGGGTTAAAGCTGCATTTATGGTGGACACCGGATCGGAATTAAACCTTTGCCCTGGATATTTGTACGGCAAAACTCAACTGTCGTTGGACTTGGATGGAACGAGGTTGTCAGGTTCCGCTGAGTCGGGGGCTTTCCAGGAAAGCAATTGCCCTTACAATGCGGACTTGACCCACGGATACTCGGGTGCCTGGAACTCCGGGGCTAGGACTCCGGGGTTCAAGACGTGGACAGGGAAATCCCGGGAGAGGGGACTTAGTCCGGGGGTTTTGGGTGGTGGGTAACTGAGGAGTTTGGGTGGGGGTCGAGTCGTGAACCAGAGGTTCTAAAACGAGACCAAGTTAGTAAGTTAAAGTCGCGAAGTGCATACCAGTCTTAGAGCACGCGATTATCCAAGCGTGCCAGTCAAGCGTGCCAGTCAATGCATACCAGTCAAATAGAGGGCATGCAACAATCCAAGTAATGCAAAGTAACAGTGTATGTAATATCAAGACTGGTGAATACAACAGGGAACTACACTATAAGTACTACGGGACCGGGTCTCAGGGTTCCGGGGTGT